>CM076672.1:196335252-196530252 GCA_038501925.1 Xenopus petersii
GGAGAACATAAAGTCTGACACCCTATCCACTGTGGTCCCTTCACTGTAGGCAATCTTCTGGCCTGGGAAGCTACTCCCTGCTACACCTCCGTGATGGAGCACAAAGCTGCTCTTTCTTTCTTTCTTCTCTGCCTTACTCTCCTAGAAAGTCTATAACATTATATCCCTGCCACTCACTATGCTCATTCACGGGTCCCTGCTTCCCTTGAGGTACTGATTCCTCTAGAGCACATGGCTTTTATGTGCCTTGCTGTACCCTGGCTCCCCCGTGCACATCCAGCTGGATCAGCATCCAGCAGCCAAAGAGGAAGATCCACCCCTTCACTCTCACTATCTCAAAGTGTGACAGGATGTGGTCACAGCGCCTCCTGGCCAATAACTTGAATATGTAAATTATAACTAGCTACATGGGCATCTGCCAACAACTAGGGAGATCAGGAAGTGTAGGAATTTAAAATCATAGGGACACATTAACCCTCTGAGACCCTACAATAGATAGATTTGTGCCTGTATGTTAGCCACCCACCCACTTAGACTGTAAGCTCTAGGGGCCAGGTACCTCCTTCCTACTATGTCTTTTACCACATACAATAGCACTTTAGCTCTGTGTCCTTAAATGAGCTCTGTGTACTGTGTATATTTATTGTATTTATTGTCTGACTTGGACTCCCAGTGTGTATTTTTACATATGGTACTTTTATTTATATTGTACTTTTATGCATTGTACGTCGCCACGGCTCCTTCACAGCACTTTACAAACAAAGTTATACATACATATGTTGATAAAGGATTAATGAGATCGATACATTGATAGATACTGTAGATGAGAGAAAGATAGATATATATATATATAAAGATAGATAAACTGACAGACACATAGTCTATAATCTCTATAATCAATAATCTTTGCAACAATCAAATAAAACAAATACAGTGTTATTGAATTTATGTTCTTGCCTTGCACAATGACCTGACATTTTGTAAATTAGATTTTTGTGTTTTCATAAAAGTGGTCTAATGTGCTCATTGTGCAAATTATAGATAAATTATGTTATTTTCTACTCTCATCATATTTTTGTTTCATTGTCAGCAGTGATCACACTGGAAATGTCAGCAGATCTCCTAAAGGCAGAAACTGAGACTCATTTCAATTTCAAACTACATTAATTCTAAATGAAATCCAACCCATACTCACATTTATTAAGGCATGCTAGCCCTTGTGAAAAATTGCAGATTTTTTTATTAGGGGCATTTTCTCCACCTTAGTTCTTTTTCCACAAGCATGAAAATAGTTTTCTTTCATATTTGGAATTTATCTGTTCATGTGAGTAACTCTCTAAAACAATGTTGCTCACATCTAAACTCCAAATTGTGTAAAGCGCATATGGCTATGAAACCCTTATTGCTTTCTATTTCTAGATGCCGTCTAAACACATGCAAGAATTACTGGGGACCCCAAAAGTACAACAATCAATAGTAGGAATTTACAGTCCCCTGAATGGTGCAGGCTGCCCAATCATAGTCTGAAAGAAAAGGCTAAAGTAATGTTCATCTCAGGCCCAAATCAAACATAAAGGAGGTTATTTATCAAGGGTCGAATTTCGAATTAAAAAAACTTCTAAATTCAAACTCAAAAAGACCAACCGAAATTAAGACGAAGTTTTGGTCGAATAGGTCAGTTTTCGATCGAATAGGTCCAATTTAGGCCCAATTCAAATTCTACGAATCGAAGGAATAGCGCATTCGATCGAATTTGATTCAAAGTTTTTCCCCAAAAAAAATTTACTCCAAATAGGTTCTAGGAGGTCCACCATAGGCTAAAACAACAATTCTGCAGGTTTTATATGCAATTGATTGAAGTCTAATTTTTAAAGAGACAGTACATGATACATTTCAATATTCTAATTTTTGATTTTTTTTCAAATTCAAATCGCATTAGGACTATTCCTTAGTTGAAGTACACAAAAAAATAGCTCGAAATTGGATTTTTTTCATTCAAAAATTCACCTCGACCTTCGATAAATGTGCCCCATAGAGTTCTTATACCTCACATGAACTTGAATTAACTCACAACTCGAACAAAAAAAAAAATCTATTTAATTGAGTTTTCCTCTGGAAAATACTTGAATAACTTGAATTATTCACGTTTTCATGCGAAAACCTATGATTTCGAACATCATGCAGGTTTTAACATCTTCAAATCGTTCAAGGGACCTCGACAGGTGTTAGATGGTGAATTTTCAGATTTAAGCTATTTCCAGGGTTGGGGTATAATAAATCTTGAAAAATTCGAGTTTCTTTTTAACCTGAAAATGTGAGTTTTGACCAAAAACTACTACTCAAAAGCTAAAATTTTAGTGGAAAAAACTACTTGAACCTTAATAAATCTGCCCCAAAGTGTTTGTTTTTTGTAAGGGACAGAACTGCAGTGCTACTTCAAAAAAGCAGATATTTAGAATCTGTTGGCAAGTAGAGATGGCGCGAACTGTTCGCCGGCGAACTTGTTCGCGCGAACATCGGGTGTTCGCGCTCGCCGGAAGGTCGCGAACGTCGCGCGACGTTCGCCATTTTGGGTTCGCCATTGTTGGTGCTTTTTTTTGCCCTCTCACCCCAGACCAGCAGGTACATGGCAGCCAATCAGGAAGCTCTCCCCTGGACCACTCCCCTTCCCTATAAAAACCGAAGCCCTGCAGCGTTTTTTCACTCTGCCTGTGTGTGCTGAAGAGATAGTGTAGGGAGAGAGCTGCTGCCTGTTAGTGATTTCAGGGACAGTTGAAAGTTTGCTGGCTAGTAATCGTTTTGATACTGCTCTGTTATTGGAGGGACAGAAGTCTGCAGGGGTTTGAGGGACATTTAAGCTTAGGTAGCTTTGCTGGCTAGTAATCTACCTTCTACTGCAGTGCTCTGTATGTAGCTGCAGTGGGCAGCTGTCCTGCTTCTGATCTCATCTGCTGACTGCTGCAATAACAGTAGTCCTTGTAAGGACTGCTTTTATTTATTTTTTTGTTGTTTTACTACTACTACTACTACTACTATAAGAGCCCAGTGCTATTAGTCTAGCAGTGTTGGGGAGTGGGACTGGTGTGCTAATCTGCTGCTCCTAGTAGTTCAGCAGCACCAACTTTAATTTTTTTTTTTTTTAATATTCATTTTTTTTTTATTTTACTTTTTTTTATTTTACTACCGCTGTAGTAGTGTATAAGTTGACCTTTTAGGCATTATTTGCCCTGTAGGCATTTTTTGCCCAGTGTGTTATTCAACCAACTGCCATCTAGCATCACTAACAGCTCTCCCCCTACACTATCTCTTCCAAGCACACACAGGCAGATTTTTCAGATACATTTTTGCCCTTGATCCCCCTCTGGCATGCCACTGTCCAGGTCGTTGCACCCTTTAAACAACTTTAAAATCATTTTTCTGGCCAGAAATGTCTTTTTTAGATGTTAAAGTTCGCCTTCCCATTGAAGTCTATGGGGTTCGCGAACCGTTCGCGAACCGCTCGCATTTTTGCGCAAGTTCGCGAATATGTTCGCAAACTTTTTTTCCGACGTTCGCTACATCCCTATTGGCAAGCAGAATTTACCTTCTGGAGTTTCTATTCCCTGGGTAAAGTACCAAATCAGCTGCACCAGAGAAAAGAACACAAGTTACAACAGTAATCTGGTAAAGGTCAGAATGTCTCTACCTAAAGACAATACTGACTCTGTATAAGTATATTTTATCTTTTACCCTCGGATTTCTATACTCAAGATATTACAGTGCAGTATTTTATTCTACTCGTTGTTTCGTAAGACACGTGCTCTGATCCTTAAGGCAAATGCACCCAGAGTCATCTGAAATCTTTCTAATTTGTCTTCTATGAGGATCAAATTAAAGTGCCAGCATAGACATTCGCCTGAAAAGTATCTGTGTGTAATTTCATCATCACAGAGGACAATAAAAGTCAATTTGGGGTATTTTGATGTTGAATCGTTATTTAAGACAAACTGAGAGAACTTGACTTGCAAGACAAAGAGTAGGAAAAAGTTTTATCTATCTGAAAGGTTCCTTTATTTTGCTCTCTTACAGCATCTTTGCTTTTAGTGAGTAGCTTGATTCCTAGCTTTAAAGCAAGGTGGGACAGTTACACATATAGGAGAAGTACAAACAGTCAGATACAGTAAGTACCATAAATTATACTGCCCCATGAAGATACCAAAAGTCATAATAATTAATGATGAATATTCAAATATTTTGCATGGATTTGTGGCTAAATTTCCCTGTTTTACTTATTTTTCGGTGAAGTGAAATGCACAAATTCACTCTTTGCTAACAGTAAGCTTTTAACACAATGCCACCTCACATTGTTTTCAGGTATAAGTAAACACTAAGCAAAAATTTTGAAAATGTTGGTTGTTGTTGTTGGTGTTGCTCCCAGATAAAGTAAGGTTGAGTTACTGAAATAACAAAATGTTGGAGCAAGGCACTCAAGTAGGTCACGTATAGATCAGACTAATAATAGGGTTGTTATAGGGTTATATAAACAACTCATGCCCAGCGTGTTTCGTGTCAATAGGATACTTGAGTGCCTTGCTCCAACATTTTGTTTTTCTACATACAGATTGTCCGCTCCCTTGAGCTGAGGGTCTGGGGCAGGAGCACCTGGGCCACCCATTCAATTTGGTGAGTTATTCTACTGGCAACGTTTTTATGCTTATACATGTTTGTTTGGTGTGAGTTAATGAAATAGCCATACAGTATGTGAAAGAGCTTCACATACTGTATGAGACCCCAGTCATATGGTGTATAGTGTTACATCATACATAGAGTTATGTGAGCCCCTCAATAGATTAGATCAAACAGTATTTGTAAACGTTAACATCATAGATAGCCTAATGTGTTCCATGCCTGATTGGGCACTTACTCATAAACTATCATGCTCACCCTTGTACATTTCCTTTTAAAGGGGCTGTGACCAATATAAACTTACTACACATTCACAAATCAGTATTAAACGAGCATTGAAACCCAAAGTGAGTTACCTACTGTTGTGTACACACCAACACAGTGCAATCACCATGTAAGTGCAGTGTCTAGTGCACAGGTCAATTTGCACAGCAAATAAGATAGAGAAGTGATTACAATAATATACACAAACCAAATGCAAATAAAGTGTTGGAGAGTAATTTAGCACTTAGGCACTATATAAAAACCAAACTAAATGTATGCATATAATGTAGAACAATTGGACTTCTAAGATACTATATGGTAAGACTTATATAACAAAGACCCAAAGAAGGAAATGTACAGGGGTGTGCCCATTAGCCTATGAGTAAGTGTCCCATTAGGCATGACACGTTTTGGGTGATATATTATGTTGTAATAAAATAGATTTAACTTTCACAGCTACTGTTTGATATACGATACTCTATTGAGGAGCTCACATAATTATTAATATAAGTAAGAACTTGTTTGGTTTTTATATTGTTCCTTTAATAGGCATATGTTTGCCCTAATTCAAAATAAAAACTTTCTTGCACACATTGTAACATTTACCCTGGAGCACTGGAGCATACTATGCCTAAGCATAACTTCCACAAAAAGGAAGGAGGTACTCAGATTTCTCTTGGTAGGCCAGCAGAGACCTATAACGGTACCTGGCGGTCTAGTGGGGAGGTGGGCTCTCCTGCGGCCATTGGCTCATCTTCTGCACACCGATGTGTACTATGTAGGTGTATTTCCTGTTGACCTTGGCCTGTATCCTCGACTACACCCCCTGTTCCCTGTCCTACCTGTCACGCGTTATTGTTCCCTTGTCTGCCAAGAACTCTCGTCCTGGTTCTCTCACATTAAAACCCGGCGGCATCTGAGTAGTGGAGGGCTCCTCCCGAATCGAAAAGCGACTGTTATAGGCAGAATCGTTAGCCTTGACCAGAGCCTTGGCGCTAGTTCTGGGTTCAGGGGATATCATACATGACAAGTCCTACATATATATATATATATATATATATATATATATATATATATATATATATATATATATATATTTATATATTAACTGTGTATAAACCATGTACAAAACATGAACATATAACAGGGAGGTTGCCCTGACAGCTTGTGCCCTTTTCCAAGCACTCAGCTAATAAAACATGTTGGGCTTTGTTCAGCCTACCAAGAGAAATCGATGTGCCTCCAACCTTTTGTGTATCATACTACATACCCACTCTAAGTTTCACCTTGGCTTTAGTTGCCTTTAAATATCAAGTAGCAAAATGACACATTATGCATCTTTAGCTACTGAATTACATACTCAACTATATTGTGTAATTGTTTATAATACAGCTACAGGTATAATCACCGAGCTCTGTAACATAAGTATAACTCGAGCCAATATAGGCTGCGTTTCTCATGTTTTGATAAGGTAACAACATCCTCCTAAGGGCTAATTAAACTTGACAAATTACATTGAATGAACATTTTTAAAATCTAGAATGGGAGATTATGTTAAATACATTATTTATGACTAAATCCCCAGAAAAGGTTGCGGAAATGCTAATGAGACAGACATCAGACTAATAAGGTGAAAATTCCCGGCACATCATTCTTGACAAAAAAAATGCTCCTTAGAAGCTTTACACCAGCAAACAGCAAACTGCTCATACATATACACTTGTTTTAACATTCAGAAATTTATGACAAGAATCTGATTCTAAATTGCTTTCCAGGCAGCTGAATGGATACTTAGTCAATAGCAATGATTTGTGTCTATTATTTCACACAGCCACTCGTGTAGCTAAGTAATTGAAATAGTGAGTAACAGTTTTCACCTAATGATGCCCTTTATCATTCCTCTTTTAATGCAGCTCTTGAACTTTAAAAAGGTTGTTCTCTGCCAAATGTCACTTCATTGCAAACTACAGCAACTGAAATGTATTTGCTTAATTATTATCACCCGATTGGAAACCTAAAACCTACACGTTTGTGCGGCTATACATTTCATGTACTTTTCAGCTAACATGTAACCTGTGCTAAATATCATATAATATGTTTTCTGTTATCTGACATGCATGTTAAAATGATGTCCTTAATACTATATAAAAATGCAAAGTGGCCTTAACAGTGGTAAATGCATGCTGAAAGCTGTATTTATTTCCTCGAAAATAAGTTAAATTTAATGTTTTCATTATTATTTGCAGAACTGTGCATATCAGCAAAAGGGCAGACAATATCCTACTGCTACTTGGTAAAAGTCAGGCATTTATTTTGAATTTATCACAAGTTGGTTGTGTATGTTCTGCATTCAAAGGGGTATATTTATCAAAGAGTGAAGTTAGAGATCGCCACAGTCCACTAGCGTGAAATACCCCCTCTCCACATTCATTTCTTTGGGATTTTTAAAGGCGTATTTATCAAATGATGAACTTGAACTTTCACCCTTTGATAAATACGCCTTTAAAAACCCCATAGAAATGAATGGAGAGAGGAGGTATTTCTCTAACTTCACTCTTTGATAAATATACCCCAAAGGATTTAGGAGATTTGCAGAGACAATGTTTTCACCAGTTCGATGACCCATAACATTAGCAAGTGGCCAATAACAACCCCCGTTAGCAAACCTTTATGGTATAGTACACCTGGGGGCCCATTTACTAATAACTGAATTTCAATTTTATCCACGAATCTCTAAAAATTCATGGTTTTCTAATTTTTTTGAAAAGCTCTAACAATTCGATATTTATGAGGTGTAGAAACCACACAAACCTCTAATACAAAACTTTTCCAGGTAAAAGTCAATGGGAGCTGCACTCATCCTATTGGACTGCTCTAAATCAATCCAATGCACCAAAAAATACAAATACCTCTAAAAACCTCTAAAAATTTGAGTTTTTCGGACAATTCCTAATTCAATTAGCAAAGGAAAATCAGAAAACCTAAAACGCCGAATTCATTAAATAAGGTCCAATAGGATCAGTGCGACTCCCATTGACTTTTATACAACCTTGACAACTTTTACCTGGTGAATTTTTGTATTCGACTTTTTTGCGGTTTTTACAATTAATAAATCTGAATTTTTTAGAATTTTGAAGAAATATAGAAAAACCACAACATTTTAGAGACCCCACAGGTTAAGAACAGCAAGCAGGCCTAGGACTCAATGGATCCCTGTACTTACTGCTTGCACTATGCACATCTCATCCAACTATTTATTCATTTCATTGTGCATTGTGTAGCCAGATCCCACTTGCAAGTACTCTTTGAATGAGCTTCTGAACCCATTAGTACTGATGAACACGTTGGCTTGAAAATTATCTAATTTCTATTTTTAAAATATATTTCTTTTTTTTTTAATAATAAAAAAGAGCCTTGTACTTTATCCCAACTTAGATATTTATAATTGATACTTATCTGAGGCAAAACCATCCTATTGGGTTTAAATAATGTATAAATTACTTTCTAGTAGACTTTTAATATAGAGCTAGAGATAACAGAAAGCCCCAGGTCCCAAGCATTCTAGGTAACGGTCCCATACCTGCATTCCCATAGCTGCATAAATTATTTCCAAGATTATGCATTTTGGCCAAACCCTGGGTTTTCAGACTATTTGAATTAATTCTTTCACTTTAGTATTCTCACAAAAGAACCCATGGAAATAGTGGATTTATTGTTATGTAAATATGCTGCACTTTGTTAGCTTCCTTTTCATCTGAAAATTGATTGTCATTAATTTTACCAAGGAGAATTTAGCGAAGAAGTCAGCATTTTATCGGGGAAAACATTAAAGGTTATGAGGAAATCCTCTTGACACAAGTCACCAAGCCCTGAAGTCATTCGTGTTCTGGCTCAGCTCTGTTGAATCAACTGATATATGTCTGAAATCCAACACATTTCGAATACGTACAGCATATGTTTTTGTATCATGCAATTACTTCTACTACTTCTGTGCGTTTTAAGTCCAGTAATTCTGTGAACAATCCTGGCAAAATAATCTTATTGAATTCTTTTTTTTTTTTGTCACTCTTTCTCAGTTTTGCTATTATTCTGCTTTGTTTTCATAATTAAACAATGTTATACTCACACACTAATTGATCCTGCCATTGAAACCAATTAAACTAGAGTGGCAATGTGTTGTTCAAATTATTATCAGATTAGAAACTGTAATAACATTAATTATGTTGTCCAGAGAATTTTTCTTCTAATGGAAATCAAATCCCTCCATATTTTACTTACAAAATAATGGAAACATTTTAAACTGTCAAAAATAAACTGCAACTAAGCAAAATAATGAACAGTAGAATGAGTGGGTAGATTGCTATTGAATACAGGGCTGAAAAAAATAGCATAGAACAAATCAGTTTATAAAGGAACCCTAAATACAATCTACATTACTTTGTGACTGAGAACAATGTCGGAAAGTGTTGATTTAATTTAATTGTTACGTTTTTATAGAGGCTTTTATGCTTGCAATTTTCCTGGTAAAGATGGTATTCTCCGCTTTATTTTCCATTGTGATTCAGGCTCATCTTTATGAAATTAGAAATTAGTGATCTGAAACCTTCTCTTGTGTTTTTTGGCTGATGTAGAGGCCTGCAGACTTCACAGTACCATTTTTCATTGAATTGCCACATGCCTACTGGACAATATGTCCAAAAGGCATAGGCTAAAGGTTGTTAAGAGTTTCTCAACTGTAATAAAGTCTCTTATGAAACTCAGTCTAGGTCTCAGAGTTCTTTATGAATTGTTGCAACTAGTATTAGAATGGAATTCGGGGGTACCTTAACTAGTATTAAGTAATGCTGTTCAGAACTCAACTCTTGCCCAATAAACTGATATATACCCTATTGGTTTCTGAAATCTTCAAAATCATACTTATGTCATGCTAATAAAAACATTTTATCCAGTGTCGGACTGGGATGTCAGGCACTGATTTTATCAACCAGAAATGATCTCCACATGTCAATAATTTGTAGTACAGTATTTTATTAAATTTTGTTCTATTTTGGCAGACTTGACTGTAGCAATATTGAGAATGCTATGATACGTGAGAGGCTTGAAAAGCTTGAAAAGGCTTGTAGGTAATACAAAATACAAAAGTGAAAATTAGAAGTCACTATTAATCTAGGTAACTACTCTGCCAGTCAGCTGTTGGATGTTTGTAACACAAGTCAAATTGGCAACTGCCTGTTATTATCCAATCAAAGGCACTTTTTATGATCATTGGCCATCCTAAAATCATTATCAAGACCAGAGTACTGACTATCAGAACAGTCCATTTTATAGTACAGGTATGGGACCTCTTATCTAGAATGGTCGGGACCTGGGGTTTTCCAGATAAGGGGTCTTTCCATAATTTCCATAATCTCCATACTTTAACTCTACTAAAAATTAACTTGAAAATGTAATAAACCCAATAGGCTTGTTTTGCCTTCAATAAGGATTAATTATATTTTAGCTGAGATAAGGCACAAGGTACTGTTTATTATTACAGAGAAAAAGAAAATCATTTATAAAAAATTTAATTATTTGATTAAAATGTAGTCTATGGGAGATGGCCATCCCATAATTCTGAGCTGTCTGGATATCGGGTTTCGAGATAAGGGATCCCATACCTGTTCCTGTCTTGGTATTATGAAAAAAATGTTATCTACCCCAGTTTACTGTCCTTCAGCATTAATCTCACCAACATCAATTATATACAGGATTTTGCTCTCTAAAAGTTGATTTTACATGCTCCTTTCACATTTTCATTCCAAAATCAACACTGCAGTCACTCCTAAATATATTTCATATTCAGAATGAATTAGACCTCTTCTTCTGCCTCTCAATAAAGACTTTAAATAGTAATAATGATGAAACATTGCCTTCTCTATGTGAACAATGAACATAATAAAAAGTGTATCACAAATAGGAACTGAATTGTGGCCAAAGGTACTACATAATGAAGACTCTAATTATTACTACATTGAGATATTATTTGATTGCGTTTGATTGTGCATTCTTGGGCACAGTCTGACCTTTTTCAGATTAAATTTTTAATCTATGGGAAAAAAAAGTAGGGATGCACCGAATCCACTTTTTTGGATTCGGCCGAACCCCCGAATCCTTCACGAAGGATTCGGCCGAATACCGAACTGAATCCGAACCCTAATTTGCATATGCAAATTAGGGGTGGGAAGGGGAAAACATTTTTTACTTCCTTGTTTTCTGACAAAAAGTCACGCAATTTCCCTCCCTGCCCCTAATTTGCATATGCAAATTAGGATTCGGATTCGGTTCGGCCGGGCAGAAGGATTCGGCCGAATCCGAATCCTGCTGAAAAAGGCCGAATCCTGAACCGAATCCTGGATTCGGTGCATCCCTAAAAAAAAGTATCAGATCAGAAAGCACAACTTTTGTATATAAAAAAACTAACACCTGCCATCTAAACTCACTTTGTTTTATAAGTTGAATTTCTGAAGTTATTATGTTGCCCAGAGGTTTCAGATTATTGTGCTTGTCCTTGCAGACCAAAATGCTTAGCTATTTTCCTCATTACCTTATTATTGATTAAATATTGTATGTTAGTGACAGCAATGCTAAATTTGAACCCTTGAGTATGGGAGTTTGATGGAGTGCACAGTGGTGTGAGCTAACCTTAGGAGTAAATGGAACATGTCAACATTTTAATCTCATTAATCAATATCTTTCACTCCATAAGAGTTAATTAATTTCTCTGGATACTCTTAATATATCAAAACAATTTACAACTTTCTTTATATTCTAGGCTGGTAGAAATGAACAGGGATGCTTCAAAATCTTTGATTCAATGGATATTGGTTAAAGTGGGGACAATGCCCTATAATTAAATGCCTCTTGACAATATGAAGTAGAGGCTTTAGATTTTGTTTAGTTGACTCCAAAACTTGTTTTACTCTCAAGTTCTCTAAATTCTTTATACATTTTACAAGCAGTATTAGAACTATAAGTAAGGCAACCTTTATAAGTTTCGTTGTCCAGAACACCAGAATATAGGCAATATATGCAGTATATTGCCTAGTTTATCGTTATTAGATGTAACGATAAACTAAAATGACGAGACTTAAAGGTGATATCTTGGCCACTGAAAAAAAATCTAAGCAATTTTCCAATATATATTTCTTAAGAATTTTCTATGGTTTGAAAGTTATTTGTAAATATAATTGAAATCAATATTTTTCTATCTTCAGTGCTGGGCTTTTCTCCTGAAACAAAAAAAAGGTAACAGAAGCAAGCCTTGCATGCTTCTTCACAGATCTGTTAATCAGCTGGAAACACAAGCGTAAAGAATAGAAACAGACACAATAATTCTGCTTTCAACAGCACTTGCATTTACAAATAACATATAACCACTGCATATTTGCAGTTTCTGCACATTGGAAAGTTTCCTAGAATTATACTTTTACAAAAGATTTTTATTCAAAACAGTTTATTAATAATAATAATAATAATAATAATAATAATAATAAAATATTAAATCATATATAAAAGATATTAAAACAAGAAAATATCTCTACAAAGATAAAAAACATATTTGATAAAAATGTCCGCTGTTTATAACAACAGTAGTTTATTACACTTGGTTCTTCTGTAGCGGGCCTGACTGCAGCAAAACAGAAGACCCCCAGGATACTTACAATTGGAGCTTGAAAATCTCTGTAGATGATTCTTGATGTTCTGGAACACTGGAATAGTCTCTAGTGATCTAGTTTTAGCTACAATTATGTGTAGAAACAGCTTGATCTCAAAATGAATGTTACAACATTGTTGAAGTAAAAAACGTTCTGTTATGCTGTGTTTTTGAAGTTACAGTATTTCTAAATATATTTCAGATTTGAAACAATGAAGTTGCTAATATACTGTTAATTGATAACGGTGATCTTCACATGATCCAGGTGTAGGGATGTGTAGAATAGCCACACCTAGTATTATTGTCAGGCAGTCCCTCCATGTTATGGACACCTAATTGGGTCCTAAAATACAGTTGGGAGGGGTACTGTTTGCTCTTTCTGCTTCAAGCTAGGCCCCTGCTACTTCTAACAGTGACCAGCAGATGGCACTGTGTTAGGATATAAAAGGCTCTGAAGCCATGCTTTCAGTAGTCCATTTTGTGTTAGTTCTGGTCTGAGTAAGCAGACAGGACCCCTGTGGAACCTGAACTTAAATAGAGTCTAGTCAGTATAGTTTATATCCTTAATAGGTCGCTCTAGAAGTGACAGATAGTTAGATTATTTAGTTGAGCAGTCTGAGGCTCCTACGAGGATTGTAGTGGGATTAAGATCCCAGGGTACTCATTGCCCAGAAGTAGGGACTAAGTGTACTGACCTAGGGTAGATAGATTCCCCTCAGGTTCCACTTAGGGAAAAGGCTGAAAGCTGGGTGTACCTCCTCAAAGCTGCATGTATTGTTCCTATATCTGAGGCGAATTAATACTAATTAATAAACAATACATACTGACCAAAGGTGTTGTGAGTACTGCCTATTCAACGTCTTGTATGACCCTGCAATGTTCTCATTTATGTACACTCCACTGAGGATTGTATACTGTGCTCAATAATTCTGTAATTTGGTTAAGTTATAAGAACCACTGGCGCCCAATTCTTTGCACCCTGATTACTGTTACAGTTGCACTACACCCTGCTTCCACCTCGATGCGAAGGCTCACTCCCTAAGATTTAAGGTCTCATCCGGTGCATATGTACTAGGAGTGAAGCCCATAGTAGAGTAAGGTGGACTCAATTTACTATCGCGCTACACCGGTATATAATAAAAGCAATATTAGCACAGGTATGGGATCAGTTATCCGGAAACCTTTTATCCAAAAATCTCTGAATTATGGGAAGGCAGTCTCTTGTAGTCTCCATTTTATCCAAATATGATTCCCTTTTTCTCTGTAATAATAAAAGAGTACCTTGCACTTGATGCAAACTACAATATTAATAATCCTTATTGGAGGCAAAAAAATCCTATTGGGTTTAATTAATGTTTAAATGATTTTCTAGTAGACTATGGTATAAAGATACAAATTACGGAACGATCCTTTATCCGGAAAACCCCAAGTTCCGAGCATTCTGTGTAACAGGTCCCATTGCATTTTGAACAGTATATCAGGTATTTCATAATGTACAACTTAATTATTACTGCATTTGGATATCAGTTGATTTAGTTTAGTTGCTTTTCCATACTTGAAAATAGCCTATTTTTTTTTATTCCATTTTATGGAAAAAGACTGAACCTGACTTACTTTAAGCACTCTGATATTATGTGTATAAAATAGAAAAAAACAACAACACCTGCCAGCTAAATTTACTATGTTTTATAAGTTGCAAAGTTCCGAAGTTGCCCAGAGCTTTTGGATCATTATGTTTGTCCTTGCAGACCAAAAGTCTAAACTGTTTCCCTCATTACCTCTTTATTGATCTGATATTGTATGTTTGTGACAGCAGTGTGTAAAATTTGAACCCCTGAGTATGAGATTTTGATGGAGTGCACATTGGTGTGAGCTAACCTTATGAGTAAATGAAGCGTGTCAAAATTGTGATCCCATTAATCAATATCTCTCACTCCATAGGGTTTAATTAATTCCTCTGGACACTGTTACTATATCAAAACAATTTAAAACTTTCTTTAAAAATGTCAGTATATTCTGGGCTGGGAGAACTGGGACAGTGCTGGTTCTCAACTAAAAAACAAACAAACAACCCTCGGCAATATCAAAGGTCTAAATTGAAATGATCCATGGTGGCAATTCTTTGTACAGTAAAGTCACATAATAACCAGATTTAATGGTAGAGTGTAGCTGTAGTAATGTATACTGATGTAAAAGTTCATAGATTAATGCAAAAATGTATAGTTGTTATCAAGGTAAAAAATGTATTGTAGGTTTGTAATAAATGTTGTCTTGTAGCAAAAATGATTTGAAATGTTCTAATTAATAGAACGATTGAATAATAGTATAGTTAAATACATATATATCTATCATCTGGAATGCTGTGGACCTTGAGTTTGCCAGATAAGGGGTATTTAATTGATAACTGTACCTTAAGGCAACTAAATCATTTTTTAAATGCTAAAAAATAGGACTGTTTTGCCACATTGGTCCATTAAAAGCATCACCCAATATAACACTGTGTCCACAGCAGACAGGAAGTCCACATCTCCCTAAACCAGCCTAATTCTTAATGTAATCATGCAGAGCTTATTTACTTGATGCATATCTATTATTTCAAGTATATTACAGCGATTTGGAGTCTTTAGTTACTTCCTGATTTCAGTCATTTTCATTGCACCTGCCACTTCCATCTCAGTCTTGCCTTCTGATTTTCTGTTTTTAAATGCACCATGATCTGAATTTTGTGTCGTCCTTTTGTGACGTCCTTAGAAGCTAGGCTTCTAAGGACGTCAGATCCAATTCATGTCAAACTGAACGGACTGACATTTTACAAAAGTCACAGGCTTGTGC
Source organism: Xenopus petersii (assembly GCA_038501925.1). Lineage (NCBI taxonomy): Eukaryota > Metazoa > Chordata > Amphibia > Anura > Pipidae > Xenopus > Xenopus petersii. The sequence goes on from CM076672.1 coordinate 196,350,707, forward strand.
AGTGGATCAATAAGTTTCTTGTTTTAATCTTTAGCATTACATTGGTACTAGCATGTAATAAAAGTACAAATCAGTAATATTTATAGATAAAATGTCAGTGTCCCTTTTAAATATTTTGGGTCTGTGGTGCTTCGCAATAGCCTCTTTCTCTCAAATACTGGCCTGGGCATAGGGTCGGATTGGGCCTGTGGGACACCTGGAAAAAACTGTGGGCCTCAGCCATCGTGGGCCTGCCAGCCCAGACCCACTCCCTGCAGCTGGCAGAGCCTTCCTGACCTCCACCTGCTGCATGAAGAAATAACGTGTGTTGAAGAAAGTACAGAGGGGGATTTGAAGGGGGGGATGAGGGGACAGAGTGAAGAGGGCCCATGGGGATGGCAGATGGGGGTTCAGGGGCCCTGATGTGGCAGCCCCAGTGGGCCCAGACCCTACAGTTCAACGCTGCATGGTGACCCTTTAAATGAGCACACATAGAGGTATATTTTCAGATGAGTCTTCTTCTATCTCCATCCCATAGATCCCATAGTTATTAGCTCCAGCTCACCAGTGTGGTGTTACTTACCTAGGGGTGTCTCACAAAGCTGAAGGGCAAAGAATATCAAAGAAGGAATTCAATGAACATGTCTCAGACAGAGTTGTGTACATCTACATTTATATCTATGTAATCTGAAAATGGCTGTGTGATCATAAAAATTGTATCACATCTTCAAATACACCATATAGACTAATTTAACATGGTTATAATTTGCTTTTTGTGCAGCAAATTAAAGACTCTGCTAAGACTAAAAGCCATTACAATTGAACATGCATCTAGAAAAAAATCAATAATATGGAGGTATTAATATAATATCTACATTTTAATTAGATGATTTGAGGCATTTCCCAGAACTAGTAAAATAACTTAACAAAATGCCATAGTAATGCAATTAATATTCTAAATTACAGTACATACAGAATGATGAGGGAGCAGAACTATCAGAGTCTTTTTTTTTCAGCAAAACTATGTCAAACCATTTTTTGCCATCGGCCATATTTTATCTCAAGCTGAAAGATTTCTGTAGCTGCACAATGAAATTATATACTGTTTATACAATGTTTGAAAGTATAGTAATATGTGTGCTTGGTCGGTTTCAAAGACTAATGCAGTGTTATATGATATATATAAACAACTTTCCCTTGTTTGTTATAGTTATACAGGAGCAGTGACCAGGTCCATGTTGTAGCTCCCACCCTTCCCAGCTATAGTCAGGTGATCCCACTGGTGTCTAATAAAAGGGCAGCCAAGTTTGGGAGTTTTACTTTGAAAGCAGCTAGTAAGTTGCAGGTAAAACTTAGTCCCTTTGTAAAATGTATAATGAAGCAATTGAATTCTTAATGAATCAGATCAAAATTAAGCATAGGACTGGCCAGATATGGGATGACTTTGATGTAGTTGGCCAGCTTAAATATATTGCAATATATGAACAAACAATCACTGTTTTGTTTAAAGGGTAAGGCATTTCTCAGTAGCGGTATGCACAAAATGTCTCTGTCTTAAATATATTGATAATGGGTTGAGTGCAGAGGACTCTTGTATTTAACTATGTAACTATATATATATATACTGTATATAGTTGCAAAGAAAACACATATATTGATGGTTATTATATAAATATATATATATACTAACTGATATGACTAACTGTACATCGTATTTATGGATTTTAAATTTCTAGTATGTGTGGCAGAAGATGGTAAGAAGGTCCTACTTCCAAGCTTTGCACAGCTTTCTTTCCGCATTGGGGTCCTAAATTTCCAAATGTGTGTTATCTGAAAAACTTTTCATGTTCTCACAGTTCCTCAATGCTGTGACTTCTTCCAACACTCCTGATGCCTGATTAGCTTATATTTTTCAAGTGATAGCTCTTAGTCTTAACTATCCCTTAAATTATGTTCCTTAAAGGAATTGTTCAGTATAAAAATAAATACTGCGTAAATAGACAGACTGTGCAAAATAAAAAATGTTTTCAATATAGTTAGCCAAAAATGTAATGTGTAAAGGCTGGAGTGACTGGGTGTCTAACATAATACCCAGAACACTACTTCCTGCTTTTCAGCTCTCTGGTTCCTCTGATTTGTTACCAGGCAGTAAACAATCAGTGACTTGAGGGGAGGCCACATGGGTCGTAACTGTTTGCTTTTTAATCTGAGCTGCATGCTAAAGATCAATTGCAAACTCACTTAATAGTTATGTCACATGTGGGCCCCCTTAAAGTCATTGACTAAGAGTTAGAGAGCAAAGCAGGAAATAGTGTTGTGGCTATTATGTTAGACATCCACACACTCCAGCCTTTACAGATTACATTTTTGGATAAATAAATATATTAGAAATATTATGTTAAAATTCTCATTCATCCAGGTCATGGTATATCTATAGGAAACAAGTCAAAACAACTGGACTTTCTGTGATTTTTTCTTGAAGACGTTTCACCAGTCATCCAACTGTCTTTCTCAATTCAGAATAACTTGTAAACCATTCACCATCCACTAGATCACAAACTGGGATCACAGAGCAGACAAGATCCCCACCAGCAAAAAGGCTAAGTTGAAAGAGATGAAACATCTCAGAGGGGCCCTGAAGACATGTGGGCATCCAGATTGGGCTTTACTGAAAACCGGTGGAAAAAGGAGCAATAACACCAAGACTACAGGTGAAGGTGGAAAACAGGACAGGAGAAAGAACTTGGTCCTCCCATATGTAGCTGGGGTGTCCGAAAAGAAGGATTTTTAGAAAACACCACATCCCTATCTGCTTTAAACCCAGCAACATACTGAGGCAGCAACTAGTTCACCCAAAAGACTCATCCCAAAGCAGAAGAAGAGTAACATTTTGTATGCAGTGCACTGCAGTGACGAGTGCTCTGATTTCTATGTGGGGGAAACCAAACAACAGTTACACTGGCGTATGGCACAGCACAGAAGAGCCAGCTCCTCTTGTCAGAACTAAGCCGTGTACCTACATCTAAAAGAAAAAGGACACACGTTTGCAGACTGCCAAGTCCAGATTCTAGAGCGGGAGAGGGACTGGTTTAAAAGAAGCCATACTGTATATGTAACAACTGAAAAACCATGTCTGAATAGAGGCGGGGGGTGCGACATCAAGGGGCAAATTTACTTAAGGTCGAATATCGAGGGTTAATTAACCCTCGATATTCGACAGTTGAAGTTAAATCTTTCGACTTCGAATATCGAAGTCGAAGGATTTCGCACTTTTCGTTCGATCGAAAGATTAAATTAAAAAAGATTAAAGAGACAGTACTTTGATTATTGAATGGTTGAATGGTCGAATAGTCGAACGATTTTTAGTTTGAATTATTTGATTCGAAGTTGAAGTCGTAGTCGATGGACGAAGTAGCCCATTTGATGGTCGAAGTAGCCAAAAAAAACTTTCGAAATTCAAAGTTTTTTTTCCTCTATTCCTTCACTCAAGCTAAGTAAATGGGCCCCTATTGTCTGCCACATACAATGCTGTTTTGGCACCTCTCCCTGGAAAGTTTAATAACACATGAAAGCTCCAATCTTGCTAATACAATCAACACCTAAATTAATGAAATCATTGTGGATTATAATAAACAGATTATGCTGATTGGAGCAACATTCCAGAGGATACAGTGTTGGACTGGCCCACAGGGATACCAGGAAAACTCCCGGTGGGCCCAGATGTCAGTGAGCCCTCCTTCTTCAAAACATTTGGCCTATTTCATGGTCATTACCTATTTCTATGAGAACAAAGAGACTAAATAGATTGAATAATAGATTATAGTATGTAAAGAAAAGACACTAGCAGAATAGAGGTTGTGTGAGGAGAGGAATTATAATAGTACTGAGAGTGGACCCCTGATCTATTGTCTTTTGGTGGGCTCCTGGTCTAAGATTTTTTGGTGGGCCCCTGGTGTCTCAGTCCGACACTGAGAGGATATATATTCTCGAAGGAAGATTTTCAAGTTATTCTGAATTGAGAAAACCAGTTGGATAACTGGTGAAACGTCTTCAAGGACGTCAGCAAGTCCAGTTGATTTGACTTATTTCTATAGATATATTAGAAACATTTTTTATTTTTCACAGCCTATTTGCCCAGTTTTTATTTTTACACTGAACTGGGACAGTCACATATATTATAGTGAAGCCTAGTATCTAATCAGTATCTAAGCTAATCAATTTATGCCTACGATATGTTAAACTTTTGTTCCTTATATACCTGGTCTATATGATATACAGTATGTATGTCTATATATCAATATATTGTATATATTAACGATGTTTGATTTGAAAAAGTGTTTTTAACTTTATATGATTTTTACAATTTGTTGGAGTAAAGATCCAATAAGCCCATTTTTTTTTTTGCTTTACTTTCTTGTTGGAACTGAAACTGGTTCCAGTAGCTTGGAGTGGTTCCAGTAACTATTAGAGTGAAGGAACTTACATATAAGGTAGCGCTCAGTGTGAGTGAATACAGAGGCTCATTGTTGAAATGCAGTGCCAGCAAAGAGCACTGCATCTTGGGCACTTACTAGGCTTGTTCCTACCGGTGCCTTATATCACAGGATGTCTGTTAACTACTGTTCCTCAAGTTATTTTTGGACCCAAGGGCATGACAACATTAGTTTTGTCTATGGTTATTGCACACAATACATAGTTATTCTGACAATGCTAAAGCCATTGTTGCTAAAAAGGGGCATTCATATAAAGACTTCAATTAAATGGGCTCAAATGTAACAATGGTATCTTTAGGTAGGATGCATTTTATGGGTTTTTTCAACAATTGTATTATTTTTTTCTAGTAGATGGATAAAGGCAAAAGGCTGAATTGTGTTGGCATGTCTTACAAATAATATAGTATACAGCTCAGACCTGGTGTGTGAAGTAAAAATCTTATTATTGTGTCATCAGCTCTCTGTTAACTGCTGTTCCTCACCTTAGCTAATTTCCTCCCCAAAGTGTGGGACTCAGCAGTAAGGAGATGGCACAAGATGAAAAAAATGAAAGAATAACATCTCAGCTTTAACAATCAGACAAAACTGTTTACATTATTGTTTATACAGAAAACCAGTGCATGTGCATAACAAGGAGATATAACTGAATGCACAGAAACAGAAGAAGGCCAGTACAAGTCAACGCCCACATGAGCCAGGTTCCATCATTGAGGCCAACCAAGGAAAATCCTTCTCATGCTGTGTCTGTTTACCCATTAAGGTGGCTACTTTTCCACTTAAAGGGATACTGTCATGGGAAAAATTATTTTTTTCAAAATGAATCAGTTAATAGTACTGCTCCAGCAGAATTTTGCACTGAAATCTATTTCTCAAAAGAGCAAACAGATTTTTTTATATTCAATTTTGAAATCTGACATGGGGCTAGACATATTGTCAATTTCCCAGGCGCTCCAAGTCATGTGACTTGTGCTCTGATAAACGTCAATCACTCTTTACTGCTGTACTGCAAGTTGGATATCATCCCCCTCCCTTCCCCCCCCAGCAGCCAAACAAAAGAACAATGGGAAGGTAACCAGATAACAGCTCCCTAACACAAGATAACAGCTGCCTGGTAGATCTGAGAACAACACTCAATAGTAAAAAACCATGTCCCACTGAGACTCCTTCAGTTACATTGAGAAGGAAAAACAGCAGCCTGCCTGAAAGCATTGCTCACCTAAAGCGCAGGCACAAGTCACATGCCCAGGGGCAGCTGGGAAATTGACAAAATGTCTAGCCCCATGTCAGATTTCAAAATTCAATATTAAAAAATCTTTTTGCTCTTTTGATAAATGGATTTCAGTGCAGAATTCCACTGGAGTAGCACTATTAACTGATGCGTTTTGAAAAAAACATGTTTTCTATTGACAGGATCCCTTTAAATATTGTTGATTATGGATGACTTAAAGAACTCCACTTTGGAGTAGAGAGTATGTTTTTTGATTTTCTATTAGTGTGAAGGAGTTGCTCATCCACCCAATTTAGGACGTTTATAGAAAACACTCCATATTTATATTTTGCATTTGGCGATTTACATATTACATACTCGTCTCAACTGAATACTATACAATTGAGAAAAAATGTCCAGTGGGAAAAATATAAAAAGTATTTGAATTTAATTTTATTGAATTCATAAATGAAATTACACTCTCTGAAACCAGCTACTGCCAAATATAAAGTCTATTTCTCCATCTTTCTCCATCTTACTATTGACAAACAAAGGCTTTTTACCAGAAGCATCACCTCCATAAATAATCTTTCTGTTTGAACAATCATCTTCAGACAAGCATCTTCACTGAGTTGTGGACTCAAGGTCAAAATGAATTTTAAAAAATTGTTTTTTATTTCAGAATTACTTTTATATTTATTGCTAATATGCCCCCAGCAGCCTTGTAGAGAAGACCTAAGGATTCCACAAGCCCACCTAAATAAATTAGAAAAATTACTTATCTGAATCGAATTTGGACTATTCCCTAGTCAAAGTACACAAAAAATTGCTGGAAATTCGATTTTTTTTCATTCATTCGAAAATTCACCTCGACCTTTTATAAATCTGCCCCCTAATGTAAAACATTTTTAGCTTACTTCTTTAGTTAAGCTTTAGTTCTCCTTTAATGTTTGGAGCATTGCTTGCATTTGTACTCCAGGGTACAGCTTGACTGAGGAAACTAGTTTAATAAAGCATGGCAGAACCCTTCAGTACCTCTGGAGTGGCAGTGGGTTGGACTAACAGTATCTGGTACTTAGAGTCGCAATAAGCTGTTATCACATAGCATAAAATTAAAGGTAGTTCTAAAGTAATTCTGTGCATTAAAAGGTATTTTCAGAACCAGGCTACTGAGAAAAGGTAACAATTGCACACAATCCATTATGCATTGTTATACTGACAATACTAAAGCCAGCTATAGCAGAAAGAGGCCCATTCAAGGCCCAAATAAAACAGAGGCTCAGATGTAACTACACTATATAGATTTGGATATCTTTTCTGTTTTCTTTCCAACAGTTGTATTATTATTTTCTAGCACATAAATACAGAAGGCTAATCAAGAGCTGCATATCTCTTCCATCAATGAAAAGCTGCTTTTTGAAATGAAAACCTAATGCATGCTTTTAGCGGTTTGTTCTTTAAAAATATACAGTAGGTATGCCGAGGCTGCATGAAATTGTGTGTTATTTCCATGGATACAGCTCCTAAAAAGGATTTCAGCTGCATTGTTTTGTTTCAGCAATACAACTTCTTAAATGTAAAAGAAAGCTTTATAAAAAGCTATTTAGTTTTTAGGTGGAAAGCCCCAGAGGATGTACGCAACACATTTGTCGCATGTTGAAAACAAGAGAGAAATGGGTCTTTTTTTTCATAATAAAACAGAAGAAAGAGGAGATAAATGCATTTTATTGGGTTGACAAGTTTTGACAGTCTAGGTAGAAATGATTTACAGTAGATAGTAAAACAAAAGGTTTTGGTTTCAATGATTTAGATGTTGCATAGGTTATTCAAACTGAGTATTTAGTATTCAGTATTATTCTTTAGGAGCAGCTGGATAACACCTGAACTGGGAACTGGCACTTATATACAGTAATAGTGTAACAAACTGTTACCTGCAGCACCTTAATACCCCTCTGAATTGTGTCTGTATGTTACCCTCCCATTTAGACTGTAAGCCCTACGGGGCAGGGTCCTCTAGCCTTTTGTTTCCTTGACACTGAGCACTTAATCTGTATTGTAATTATATTTTATATTTATGTGAATTGTATTTCTAATTATGCACTTATTGTTACTTTTTCTTTCAATGACCCTTGTTTGTTATTACTAATTTATTGTTTTGCTGTACAAGTGCTTTGCCGTCAAGGAGCGCTATACAAATTAAAATATACATACATACATACATTCAAGGTTTTTTTCTCTTTCAGCTTGATAAAAAACTTAGAGGTGATCAATGAAAATAAAATTATGATTTTATTAATCTCTTGGTTTCATTTACATTCTTACTATTGATGGACAAATCTGTGGAGTTTCATTTCACAGAAAATGCGCGAAATGCATTGAAGTCAATGAGTGTCAAAAAAAATTTGATGCGCAACAGTTTTAACGTGAGGGACAATTTTTATATGCGCGACTATTTTGTCCAAAGGCGTTAAAGTCAATGGGCATCTGAATCATTTTGACACGCAACAATTTTATGCATGCAACAATTTTGATGAGAGCCACATTTTTTTTTTATTGCAGCGAATTCACAGTTTAGCTAATTTATTCGCCACAAATCCATGCCGGTCTAATTTATTCGTCCATCACTAATTGTTACATAAAGGTACAATTTAAATTTGGAATTGAGGTCCCAGTAAGAGAAGCCTATTTAGAAAAGAGTTTACACCTGATTTGGTAAAACGGTATCTCTCTAACTCCCTGGGAGCAATCCCTGTCCCTCCTGGATGAAAGAGGAAAGGAGAAGAATAAGGCTTTTGAGAATAGCATTGAATCCCAGTATTTAGAAGGATCCCTGTAGGAGTTGGCTGTGCACCACAGGGCTAAATGTCCTAATATTTTTTTGTTATTAACAAAGGATTACTGATGAGCAAACTGTGGAAAAACACACAGGGAAGGCTGAATTACACATCAGTTAGCCTTTTCAATAGAGTATACATTGCCCTACCATGTTAGAGGCTCATTTTCTCTATACTATAACTGTTCTTCATGGAAAACAAGGTTTCCATGTTGTCAATCTCTTCCAAAACTGCTCCCAGATAGCTCTTCAGAACCACAGGGAAGCCTCAGACAGCTCCTACGAAAGACAGGGGGAGGCATAGGATGGGCTCCCATCACACTGGTTGATATGGAAGGCAAGATGCAGATTATAATGACATTCAAAAGAAACAGGCCACATGGCAAAATTCTACCATGTATTTGTGAAAATTTTCACTGCAGGTCAATGCACAGATTTTGTGCCAAAACCATCATGAGTGACTGAAGGCACTCCAAATTAAGAGTTAAAGTTTATTGTTTCAACCTATCAACATTCATCCTCTAAAAGCCTTCTTTAAAAAGATAATATTCACATGCGACACACATTGCACTGCATAAAACCCTAAAAATGAGAACCTTTAACCCATACTTTAAGGAATTATAAGTGGAGAAATGCACATCAATGCTTACGGTCCCTGTGGCTAACCATGCGTTCATAATCACTGAATTAACAGCACAGGTTAATGAATCACAGGCATGTATCCACACTTGCAGACAGCCGGTTTTGATCACCTTAGATCTCATTAGTGAAGGATATTGGAATATGGCTTCTAAAGGGGTCAGACTTGGAATGCTGTGAAGCAAAATAACCATCTAAAAACCTCTCTGCCATCTAAGGTTGCAACCAGCCTAGCCAGTTAAAACCCTTAAAGGAAAACTATACCCCCAAATTGAACACTTAAGCAACAGATAGTTTACATCTTATTAAAGTGGACCCGTCGCCACAGACACACAAATCTGTATAATAAAAATCCTTTTCAAATTAAACATGAAATCCAATTTCTATTTTTTATTAAAGCATTCATAGCTGTTGTAAGTTCATTTAAACATCTCAGCTGTCAATCAAATATTGTCTGCCACTCCTCTATGCCAATGGCATAGAGGCGGGGCAGAGAATTACTTTCACTTTCCATTCAGCACTTCCTACGTGTCACTGCTCTCCGCACATTCCCCCGTTCTCTATACCATTTAATTGTTTAGCCAGGGCATGGGGATGGACATCAGGTCCCCCATTCTGGTGCACAAACAAGATTTTGAGATGATACAAGGCTTGTCTTAATAACAGTGTCCACAAAATGGCTCCTGCCTGCTTGCTATGATTTTGAAATCCCAGACTGAAGGAAGCAAAATTCAGATAATTGATATAGTGTAATTAAAGTTCATTTTGCTTGACTAATGTGATAAAATAGGATTTTGAATAATTTTTTTGGATGACTGGTCCCCTTTAAGTGGCATATTAAAGAATCTTACCAAACTGGAATATATATTTAAGTAAATCTTGCCCTGTTATATCTCTTGCGTTGAGCCACCTTTTTGTGATGGTCTGTGTGCTGCCTCAGAGATCACCTGACCAGAAATACTGCAGCTCTAACTGTAACAGGAAGAATTGTTGAATCAAAAGATAGAACTCTGTCAGTTAATTGGCTCATGTGACCTAACAAGTATGGTTTGTTGGTATGTTTTTATAGAGCCCTACAAAGACTGTCAAAGTTGGGGTTGTTTTCTGTGGAAAAAAGGCACTTGCGAGGGGACATGATTACACTTTACAAGTGCATTAGAGGACATTATAGACAAATAGCAGGGGACCTTTTTACCCATAAAGAGGATCACCGTACCAGAGGCCACCCCTTCAGACTAGAAGAAAAGAACTTTCATTTGAAGCAACGTAGGGGGTTCTTCACAGTCAGGACAGTGAGGTTGTGGAATGCACTGCTGGGTGATGTTGTGATGGCTGATTCTGTTAATGCCTTTAAGAGGACTTGGATAATTTTTTGGATAGACATAATATCAAAGGCTATTGTGATACTTAACTCTATAGTTAGTATAGTTATAGGTATATATAATTTATGTGAAAGTAGGGAGGGGTGTGTGTATGGATGCTGGGTTTTCATTTGGAGGGTTTGTACTTGATGGACTTTGTCTTTTTTCAACCCGTTTTAACTATGTAACTAACTATGTAACTATGTACATTGTTTGGAGGGTATAGTTTTCCTTTAAGTTGAACTTCTCACCCACACACTTAAAGGAATTGTTCAGTGTAAAAATAAAAACTGGGTAAATAGATAGGCTGTGCAAAATAAAAAAATGTTTCTAATATAGTTAGTTAGCCAAAAATGTAATGTATAAAGGCTGGAGTGACTGGATGTGTAACATAATAGCCAGAACTCTACTTCCTGCTTTTGGTTTACACTGACTGGTTACCCTGGTTACCAGGCAGCAACCAATCAGAGACTTGAGGGGGGCCACATGGATCATACCTGTTGCTTTTGAATCTGAACTGAATGCTGAGGATCAATTGCAAACTCACTGAACAGACTAACTCAGAGTTAGAGAGCTGAAAAGGAGGAAGTAGTGTTCTGGCTATTATGTTACACAGCCAGTCTCTCCAGTCTTTATACATTACATATTTGGCTAACTAACTATATAAGAAACATTTTTTTATTTTGCACAGCCTATCTATTTACACAGTTTTTATTTTCACACTGAACTGCTCCTTTAAGCCTCCAATTCACCCTAATGCCTCCATTTTCTCCACCTCAATCTCTTTATAATCTGCCCTTGATCCTCAACTGGCTCAGTGCTTTACCCAATTCTTCATTGCCCCTTATGTCCTACTCCTGCCTCCTCTCCTCATCACCCCCCACAGCCTGCAGGTAAATCTTTATTAAAAACATGGTAACCCAACTTCCAGAAAAATTTTTAGGGGTCAATTACTATCTGCAGGGAAAGGTGCAAAATGTTAAAAATTGCCTCAATCTGCCTTGTTTTTTGCACTTTGCCCTGCAGGGTAGCAGAAGTCCTAGTTCAAGATAAAGTAATTTTAAGCAAAGCACCTATGAGTCTTCTTGGATGCTGAATGATGATAATGCTATTAGACGCACAATCAGTTGCAACAAAGCACCACACAAATAAATATTTATCAGCAACTCTGCTTCAACATAAATGTAAGGTTATTTACCAGAAAGCTTTTCTGATATCAGCAAAAAAAATGTTATGTTTCGAAACACTTAAAGGCAGAAATAGCAGTTTACTGCAAATGGAAGAAAAATAATATCATTTACATAATTCGGATATTTACATGCTGCTCTAAATATGACTTTCTGCCTTTTTTTCTCTAATCGTAGAGATATTTTGAGTTGAGCACAAAAAAATAATTTAATGGAAAACAAAATATAAAAACCCATGCAAAAAAAGCTGGATATGGATATTAACTAAGTTTAAAATTCGGAAATCTCTGATTAATCGTTACTTACTTTATACGCTGTGAAAAGATTGTTTCAATGTGGATTGTTGTGTTTGAAAGTGAAAGAGCTTTTATTCCTTATCTAAAGAAATCTAAGAATAACATTTAAATTAGCTGTAATTGCATTCACGCCTTTTTCATCCAAATGTGATTTTAGCAGTCTGGCTTAAACTCATTTTCATTTGTATCCCATTTCGCCTCATAGATAACAGTATTTTAAACCAGTAAATTTTTGTCTCTTATTCTATGGCAGATATACAGTAAAAACGAAGATTTGCAAAAAAACAACATACATTTTCATTTGTTTTATTGCATCCCTGTGTTAAAAGGCATTCCAGCAACACACAGTTTTAAAATAAATCTTGCCTTCCAAACAACTTGATTTCAATATTTCAAAACTGGGATTATTTATGATAAGGAATATAATTAACTTTTATTAATGCCGGCAGATGATATGGAGCCTTACTGACTGTAAATGACGCTTGCCATCTGGTGATCTACTGTTTATTTTTTGTTGTGTTCATTTATTAATGCTGATTATAGCTGTAAATTGTCTTGATGTATACTGCAGATATTACACCGTATGTTCTATACCTGTATAGTTTGACAGCTTGGTGAGTGCATTAAAGGGAAGTGTACAGTACATTAACTGGATCACTGTACACTGGAAGGTCCAACAGACTGATGAACAGAAGAATAATTAGAAACAGTTGTTCTTGAGGCCATTGGGCAGTTTTCTAGTGCAGCATCATATTGGTCATATACGGTATCAGCAGAACGGCGAACAGATTGCAAATGAAGTAATGTCTTTATAGGTCTGAGGCTGGTAACGTGGTCATCCTTCCCTGCCTTATTTTAAGTTTACTATTCATTTTTCATTATGCCGATACCCTCTGTATCAAACCTTTAGCTACAAAGCATCGATATTTTAATATATGGATTTCATGCCTCAAAACCCGCATATAGCAGTATATATAGTGCATTCTCAGCACTATAAACCAGAAAACTGCCATGCAAAGAAACCCTAAATTCAGCTGAATTAGGTCAGTCAAATAACTGAAACCCCCTTTCAAAAACAATACCAAAAATGTAAAAAAAAAAATCCCTAGCTACTACCACCAGAATATGAGTGTGAATAATCTATTGGCAGGTACTGCCACTGCTCTACACTTCGTGTAGAGCACCCTAACTTCTAACACTGTCAATTTCAGCCAGGCCTGCTGGGACATGGGGTTTTACCTAGTGGGCCCTTTACACTTTCTGGAACACAGAGCATTAGCTTTTTTTCTACCTTTTCCAGGTTTTGCTCATTTTCATTTATTTACAGCAAGAAAGAAAGAAAGATTCACTAAGGTTCGTAGTTGCGCCAGGCGCAACTTCGCCGCGCTTCGCCGCACGTCGCCAGGCGTAGTTTCGCCAGCTCTCCGCAAATTCACTAAAATCCAAAGTTGCGCACAGTGGTAGCGTTAGGTTGCGAAGTTGCGCTAGCATTGATTCGCTAAGTGAAGCGAAGTTACGCTAGCGCAGGTTAATTTGCATACGGCGCCAAATTCAAATTTCAATGGAGGAATACGTATCAGCACTACAAATGGCTAGAAAACCTTCAAAACATCAAATAAAATTTTTATTTTGCCCTACACATGTGTCCACTGTATAGGTAAGTTGCCATGAGTCCGGAAATGTAGGGGGGAAGGAGGGGAGCCCTAAAAAATTTTTTGATCTTTTTCAGCCTATCACCCATAATGTAGAAAACACGCCAGCGTTTTTTGGGACTTAGAAAAAATTTTGACTTTTTTTTTAAGCAATCCCTATCTACTCTATTGTGCTTCGCCTGGTCTGAGGTGGCGAAGGAAGTCTAGCGTAAAAGGTAGCGTTCAGTACACTGCGCACGTTAGTGAATTTGCATAGTTACGTCCGTAGCGAAAATTCGCCAGGCGTAAGGGTGCAAAGTAACACTAGCGAATCTGCGCCAGCGTTCGTTAGTGAATTTGCGAAGTAACGAAAATGTCCAACGCTAGCGAATTGACGCTAGCGTTCGGCGCTTAGTGAATTTGCCCCAAAGAGTTAAGGTGGCCATACTAGGGATGCACCAAATCCAGGATTCGGTTCAGGATTCGGCCAGGATTTGGCTTTTTTCAGCAGGATTCGGCCGAATCCTTTTGCCAGGCAAACTAGGATTAGGATTCGGATATAGTTCGGTATTCGAGAAGGATTCAGGGGTTCGGCCGAAACCAAAATAGTGGATTCGGTGCATCCCTAGGCCATACAAAGGGGTATCTCTCCCCAATAAGCCCACATATGCCCACACATTAATAGGGCTGGCAGAGGATTGCTCTGGAAGAATTTTCACAGAGTAAATGGGAGTAAAGAACTAATAGATTACCCACTCCCGGAGATACAGAAGTTTAGCGTGCTCCCGGTCTATCTCTGCTATCCACTGCAGTCTGTCTACATCCACATTGAGTTGCTATAGTTCATATTCAGATTATACTAGCAATAACACAACAAAGAGAACACAAAGGAGAGCACAGTTACCCACATAGAATTAGTCCTGGATGTGTCTTACTGGAAGCTGCCACACTGGTTCATGTGATATCCTTATGTATCAAATATTTTCCATAGACTTCAGTGAACTGGCATCTAGTGATCAAATTGTTTTGCAAATGGCTATATTAACACATTACACTTGAACAATAAATCTCCCAAACATGGGGATAACAGTGCGTTTCTTAGCAAGAAGAAAACTTTTAAGGGCTCTGGTTTATGGGCCCTTGATATCAGATCTCTGGTGGGGCCTTGGTACCACAGTCCAACACTCATCACTGCAAACCTCACTGAAATGTAAGATTGTTGGTAAGCAACACAATAATACAAGTGATGAACTTTTTCCCAGTGTGGTGCAAAACCTTTTCAGAACCAGGGGATGAGTAGTAGGATAAATCAGAAAGTTTAGCCAGCAAGATCAAGATTATCCTGGTTACGTTGAATTTTCTTCAATTCATCCATGTTTGCCAACCGTTGGCTTAATACATGTGTAAGTACAAAAGTAAATAATGCAGCCACTAGACTTATAAGTGCATCATCCATTTGCTCTTGCCATATTTCTTTTGAAAAGTACATTGTTTTTTTAAATTGCTCCAAATGATTTTAGTCTTTCAAGAGTGGTTTATTATTATTGAACTAAATGCATGGAAATGTGTTTTCTACTTGAATAACTTGGATGTGCAGTGTCTCCGCTATTTGTATTCAGAACATTTTGTGTTTGCTACCAATCTGTCCACTAAATTTATGAAGTCGTAAGTAATGAGCAGATGTTTGTATGGGTGACAGAAAAAGTAATTGTGCTCAGAGTAATAAAATAGTTTTATTTCACACATAAAAAAGACATTTTAAAGGAAATTCTAATTTTAGAAACAACAGACTCAACACAACTTTTATGTGATGAAGCATTAGAACATTCAATATGAATAACAACATCATAAGTAGGGAACTGGTTTCTGCCATTAAATCAAGGGTTACCATTAATGCTGGGATAAATCAAAATAACTTAAACTAGGAACTGTCTGTGCAAAGCAAATATTTACAAAAACACCATTTTTATAATTAATTATGTCGGAACAGAAATAATACTGGAACAGATATACCAGTTCTCCACTGACTGGTGTTTTTATAGTTTCTCATTCGCATATACCCTAAAGAATGAGGTAAGAACCAATCACAGTACTGTGATTTTTGTCTAGTATATTTTAATGCAATACACAAATAAATACTGGAATCTTGGTTTATGCTGCATGAAAGTGATCTTTTCTGATGAATATGGGTGAGACCTGAAAAGGAAAATGGCCGGTTAAACTTTCCTAATGTTGGAATATGTGTTTTGGTGTAGGCTTCATTTTTCCTACTATTTCACAACTTTCTGAGTTGGCCACAGCTTAGAAACCTGTGTTGTAAGGACCCACTATTAAAAGAACACTAATTGGAGAATATAGGAGGAGTTTGGACGATACATCATAGTATGTTACTAATTTAATAACGTCACAGTATGTATTCTGAAGCACTAACCCAATAGAATTATTATGGTACTACTATTGTCATTTTACCCGGGCATCATCATGTCAGTCTTACCACAGGGAGCTCCTCCATCTTGACCCCAGGCAGAAGTCTGTCCCCAAGTTAAAAATGTAAAGCTTCCCCCAAGCCTTACACAGGTGGCTATTTTCTTCTGGGACTCAGGCAGTCCAACTCAGCAGGCCTCAACCAGAAGGTGGCCTTTTGGAGAAGTCAGGTATTTGGTTGTCTGTGAAGTCTGGACAGTGGACTCTTTCATTGAATAGGTAAGTTAATATTGCATTTAGATACTGTTTTTGATAAGTAAGATGATCCTTTAGACACTGATACCTTGTTATGTTTGCATGTTGCATGCTAGCATATGTGCAGCTGAAGACAAGAATTACCACCCTGAAAGGTCTTGGCCTCACTATACTCCGGGCTGTGTTACCCTCAGAAGTCTCTGATAAAAAAAATGTTTTATCCTTCCATGCTATAAACTAAAGAGGTGCATCCCTTAATTAGGACGTTTTTTCCATGTGTGATTATTATCAAGGTTCCAGATGAAAAGCAATAAATAATCAGGTACCTTATTGTTCAGTCTTGCATTAAGCAGGTCTCTGAAAGCCTGTATTTCATACAAGAATTGGTCTGGGGATTTATCTCCAGTTCTGGTTCCCTTGCTAAACATGCTGATAATACTGCTAAGCCCTAGCTGAACTAATTAGGCACTTACCTAGAATACTGGCCACGGCTTGCAGTGGAGGAGCTCTGGTTACAGGTTTCTGTTTCTCAGTTTGCTTTCAGTCCAGAGGCAAAGGATAGAATTAAAGCAAACAGTCCTGTTTTTGGCATACTGGTGTTATTTCTGGATCAGCATTTTTCATTTCGCTTTTGTGAGTATGCGGATCTGCCTGTGTTATTGAACTTTGCCTGGACTTTGAACTTTTGCATCTGATCTGCCTGCCCTTGTTAACTCCTGCCTGTGACCACTACTACTGATTCTGCTTAACCCTCTGGATACCGCGACCTTGCTCCCACTAGAGGGCTTCTTCCTTGCCAGACTACCTCCCTGGAGGGAGCTCCCAGCTCCCTGACAGTATCACAGTGTCATCAGTGTTAAAAATGCATGCTCAGCTATCACCAATTGAAAGGTTGCTTAGAATTAGACATTCTATAACATACCAAAAGTTAGCTTAAAGGTGAACCACCCCTTTAAAGGCTGTGGAGTAGTATCTGTGTCCATTTTTATATATAAGGGACAGGTATATGAAAATCCAAACAGGTATTTGTGTTTTATTTTACACAGAAAAATAAAAACTCAAATTCATGTTCATTAGAGTGTCGTCAGCCTAAAAGCTCTGAATGCAAGAATAGGAGTCAGCTTAGTATGTTCCAAATTGATGAACAAAGGCAAAATGATTCCTAATTCTCATTTAGGGTAGAACTATACAAAGGCTTTTACCTGCGATAGAATCCGTTCATCTGACGCGTCACGACTGCCGGATGAAGGCGCAACATGCAGCGTTTTCATCCGACAGTCGTGTTGTGTCATATGCACGCATCAACAACGTGCGACATTCCTATTACGTACCTTAGATCCGGCGCATCTGACGTCACGCCTGCGATTGATCTCAGTGTGTCGGAACGGATGCTATCGCAGGTAAAATCGCTTGTGTAGTTCTACCCTTAAACTGCTGAAGAAATGCAATGCTTTTGCTTTGCAGTTTGTCTGTTCCATTTGTATTCAGCAGACAAAACCTGTCATAAAGACTTAACATGCCTTTGGCAAAGAGGGTAAGCTGATCAGGTTGATACATATCACATCATTTCCAACAGTTAACCTTTCAGGCAGTGGCCAATACTGAGACCTCACAGTAAGAATTTTGATCATACTGTATATATGTTCCTTGCATTGGCAGTAGGAAAGCAAAAAATATGTTAATGATATGGATTAGTGTCTAATAATAATATATCATTTATTTATGTGTTAATTTATGCCAAACTAAACACAGTATTTCATTATAGTAGTTATTTAAGCCACACAGGGTAAAACTTTATGCTTCATTGAAAAGGTGCCATAAACCTAACATCACTATTCTAAATTGCACTGTATGTGCTGTATCTCATTAACTGGCGCTCCCATAAATGTCAGTTTAGTGAGCTAGAGGCCTCACTGCCCACATGCTGATGCTGTACCTCCATAGGTGACTGATTATTAATTGATGTAAACTTACTGTTTGACATGAGCGCATTCAGTTAGGGCGTATGTTGAAATGGAGCATAAGCTGTATCTGAGCTGCCAAAAATATAAATATGTTTTTTTTACATAGACCTACATAATTCATTAGATTGAAAGGAAACATATGAAAAATATGAATATAATGTGCATTTAACCGAATAACAAATTAAAGCTCACCTGTAGAAATGTGGGGTCCAAATGCAAATGCCCCAGACCTATAACTCAAGGAGGTCAGTGTAATGGATAAGTGAACAGTATCACTTTATTGCAAAAACATTTTAGGAGCGGAGAGAAAAGGTATGGGAGCACTCTGACCTTGTGGATCGGCGTCCTGCTGTGCTTCCACGTGTAAATGAACGCTCCTGACACGTACAGACTTTTCAGGTAAATATATTGAACACGGAGCACCAGCAGCAGTTAAAATCCATATTTATTAGATCATCATTAAAAAGTTAAGCAGATTCAGTATCCCAATAGCACGCTTGACGCGTTTCGTGGACTAAGCCACTTTCTCAAAAGTTTTTGAGAAAGTGGCTTAGTCCACGAAACGCGTAAAGCGTGCTATTGGGATACTGAATCTGCTTAACTTTTTAATGATGATCTAATAAATATGGATTTTAACTGCTGCTGGTGCTCCGTGTTCAATATATTTACCTGAAAAACATTTTAGGGGCAGATTTATCAAAGGTCGAGGTGAATTTTCGAATGAAAAAAATTTGAAGTTCGAGCTATTTTTTGTGTACTTCGACTAGGGAATAGTCCAAATTCGATTAGAATTTGAAAAACAATGCAAAAATTTGAATATCAAAATTTATCATGTACTGTTTCTTAAAAAAGTTGACATCGACCATTTGCCATCTAAAACCTGCCGAATTGCTGTTTTAGCCTATGGGGGACCTCCTAGAACCCATTTGGAGTCAATTGGTGGACGTTGAAAATCAAATGCGGTATTCCTTAGATTCGTACGATTCGAATTTGGCCAAATACGGACCTATTCGACCAAAAAAATTCGAAATTCGACCCTTGATAAATATGCCCCTAAGTATCCAGACAAACTAAAGGCTCATTGATCTGTCAGTGTCTGCTGCAATCTGTTGAAATTTACTAAGCACCATTTATATGGATATATTTGACAGATTGTTGGTGGCTCGTGTTCATTAAAATAGTTTTCATTTGGAAAGGGGCAAATTTATGAAGGGTCAAAGTGAAAATCTGAATTTGAATTTTTGAGTATTTTTAAGTAAAATTCGACTAGGGAATAGTTAAAATTCGATCCGAGTTTTAAAAAATGTATCATGTGCTGGCCCTTTAAGAATTCGAATTTGACTATTCGCCACCTTAAACCTGCCGAATTGCTGTTTTAGCCTACGGGGGACGTTCTGGAATCAATTAATTTGTTGTTTGGAGACATCCTGAAAATCGTTTTTTTTTTTTTTTGAAAAAAACTAGAATTTTATTGGATTCGCATTGGATTTGAATTGGATTTGAATTGGATTCAAATTAGATTTGAATTCGATTTTGCGGGTCAATCCCATTCACCCGATTTTGAAAAAAATGCTTTTTTTTTTTTACAAAAAATTTTGATATTACAACTTATCTTTTGCCCCCCCCTCCACTTAAAAAAAATGTTGCTAATGTTCAGTTCTGCCTAATGTGCAATACCAAACAGAAATTGCTTAACAAGCAATATTTAGCTTTGAGCAAAAATCTGCGTGCATTGAACATCCATTTAAATATGCAACTGTACATAAAGTGAAAGAACAGTGAAATTGCACTCAATAATACACAAAGCAACATCTAATAGCCACTCTTTCCCACTTTTATATAAATCAGATTCAAAGTGCTTAATGTAAAGTAGCTAGAAACAGGGGTGCAGAGTAAATAATAACTTCGGGAAAGAGCAGTTCTTTTTTAGGAACTTTAATGTTGCTAAATCACAGCTGGGAAGAAAGCATTTATTGAATTATTTACAAAATGATCAGTAATAGGTTGTCAATCATTTTCCAGTTATTTGCTACAGGCTACAGGACAAATATAAAGGTCATTGGGTTCTGTACAAAAGTTACATGTCACTCCTGCCCTAAAATTGCTGTAATGTCAGAGCTTTAAGAGTTTTAAGAGTTTTCTAAAAGGGACAATATTTGTCCTGATGTTGTGAAAATAACTTGAGCATACTGTATGTATTCAGAAAGTTACATCTCACAAAGCTCTGAATTATTTGCAACAAATGTTGATTTCCCCAAATTTTGAAGTATTTAATAAAAATAATCACATTTACCAATCGTTTAATCCAAAATGTAGAGTTTATGTAATTAAAATCGCGACACAGACAAAGCCTTCAATAGAAACTCATATGAGCACATACGGCACTTGCAAAAATGTTGGGATTCATATGTTCCACTTATTTAAAAGCTTCACCTTCCACACCTGCTACTTTTATCAGCCAATAGCCTTAATTTTGACACATTCCGACGAAATTGTCTCCCTTGCTATTTAATTTAGTTGTAGATACCCTTACATAGCAAATATCTAAGGATGAACTGAATCCACTATTTTGGATTAGGCCCAATCCCCTGAATCCTTTGCAAAACATTTGGCAGAATACCGAACCAATTCCAAATCATAATTTGCATATGCAAATTAGGGGTGTGAAGGGGAAAACATTCTTTACTTTTGTAAACTTTTGTTTTGTAACAAAAAAGTCACATGATTTCCCTCCCTGCCCCAATTAGCAAATTAGGATTTGAATTCGGTTCTGCTGGGCAGAAGGATTCGGCAGAATCCGAATCCTGGATTCGTTGCATTCCTACAATTCGTTGCATCCTTGCAAAACAAACACAATTTGCAAGATTAAAGGGAACGTAACCACATTTTTTCCTTTGCCAATGTTTTCAGCAGTTCCTCCACTGGATCACCAAATCAAGATAAAATTATAGATCAGCGCCACAGACTATGGGAAAAAATACAAATAACAGAACCTAGCAAAATATTGTTAACATTCAGTACAGTCACCAGGGTGTTGTAACACAATTCTGTGTGTGTCTTAAACCATAGAAAGTATATGCACAGATTTTTCCTGTGCCTTCTAAAGTGCTATAGTGATTTTTACAAAGTGCTATCTCCAAAACAAGGTGCTTATAGTGTTTTATTCAAAAAGTAGAATGAATTAAAGCAAGGTGCATTGGTGTTTTCTTCAAGTAATAAAACTCATTATGTGGTGGGATTAGCAGTTTACAAGATTCCTGACTTCAAAAGAGCATATCAGTGTAGCGCTATAGTAAACTGACTTGCGTGAGGGCAGTTTTAGCTACTTTCCTTTGTGGGCTGAGACCACAGATGAGCTCTCTTTCTCAGGGATAAGCCCTCGCAACGCGGTGGAGGCAGGGTGTAATGTAACTGTAACCAGGTGCGATAGCATGATGATGGGCGCCAGTAGTTCTTTAACGGTTGAACATAGAACCGTATTTATTGAACAATAGCACATAGATCATTCAGCACATTGATCCACAATGGAGCATAGAACATACACAGCAGCATAAAGGAAGCATATACTCACAGCACGTATATGCTGAATCCCCACAGGCTAGGGAATATACAGCAGAGAGTAAGTTGACAGCATGTGATGGGTATTGCCCAGTTTTCAGGATATCTTCCAGTGGCAGACTAGGGGAACTCCTATCATCCCTATCTCAACACTTGTTCCTTACTCCGGGTCAGTAATACCTGGGATCTTAATCCCTCTAATCTCCTCAGTGGAGCCTTGAGCTGCTCAATTAAATAACCTCTCTATCACTCCTAGAGTGAGCTATAATTGAGTATAGCTGTCTAATTACTAGGGCCAAGGCGCCTAGGGTCGACACTACCCATTCCCTTGCAGCCTGTTTGGTTGGGCTAAAGCAATGGACCCAGACCTCATGGTTCCTAAACCTTTTATACTCTGGCACATCTGCCATCTGGTGTACACTGTGTGAACTACAGGGGTTACATAAGCACAAGGTCCCCATAAGGACCGTTTAGGTGTCCATATAACTAGGGATGTGCCTGTCTATAATGTGTAAGGGTGTCTAAGATTTTCACATCCCTACATCATTATCAACTCCAGGGTATTTCTTTTTCTGTAAAGACATTAAGCAGCAGGGACAGCGTCCATAGTGTAATTTGCCTTTTTTAAAAAGGTTTAAAAACTTGCAATTACGTAAATCACACTTCTGAGCACATATCAATCACTTTCTTCAGTGCTATGGTGCAGACTGTGGAGGAGAACCTTTGCCATACAAACAGATTCTGCCGGTGTCTCCCTCTTCTGTGTGTTCCACCTGTGCATCCACTAACTGCTGCAACCAGAAGTGATGTCACACCTGATGTTTTTCGCTGAGGACAGCTTTTTCAGAGGTGGATTTACTTTCCCTGCTAGTTTCCTTATTTTGCTTGAGTTACCCTTGAGTTACACTTCACATTCCTTTTGCAAGTCCATTCAATGCTCTTGTAACCCCTCCTCCATAAAGTCAATATGGGCACCGGGTTAAAAAGGCTGCTTATACTGCAAAAGTGCTTTCTTAAATTTGCCTTTAAGGTGCAGGTTCACTTTCCGTTCACTTTACCCGAATATATATCTGTTAAGGATAAGTAAACCTTTTTTGTATGCCAAATGCCAAAGGTTCTTGAACATATAACAAAAAGGTTTATTGTGAAACACAACAGGGGTTCCTGATGGATCTTTGAGGTCTTTTCAGATACAATCAAGGCAGAGATTAGCCATATGACACCACTGTGGAGATGCTTGGTAGATCTAAGATATACATTAAGGGCAAAGACACACGCTCAGATTCGGGTATATTAGTCGCCCAGCGACAAATCTCCTCTTCTTTGGGGCGACTAATCTCCCCTAACTGCCTCCCGCAGGCTAGAATGTAGATTGCCGGCCGAGATGGCAATCGGTGCTCTTCGTTTGCCTCACGAGGAAACTTCAGGTGACTTTGAAAAAGGAAGCGATCCGAGTGCCATCACGCCGGCAATTTAGATTCTAGCCTACCAACTAAATCTCCCTGAATCTGAATTTGTTTTTCTTCCCTTAGGTTACCAGCTCCTGGTCCAGATCCCATCCTGTAGAATTGTTCAGGGAGTAAAATACTAAGCTTGAATTCCTTCAGCACTGTGGTCCATTCATTTTAGGCCAGTTAGGTAGGTGGATGTAACTCCAGCTATCAATCCTTAGGTTGAGCACAAGGCTGCTCTTACTAGGTATGTTTCCCTATTTAACATTCCTAGAATGTACTCTTGACAAAGCTAGTCCTATCATCTCTAGAAAGATTGTCCCTCTTGGACAGGACTCTTTAGTGGGCCTTGTTTACACCAGGCCACCCAGACACATCCACCTGAGTCAGATTAGAGGCCAAAGAGAAGAAAACACCAATGTGACAGGAAGTGGTCATTAACTCTATGGACCAATAACAAAGATATACCATATAGATCATTCAGATACAGTACCAGGTACTATGGGATTAGCAATCTGTAGAGGTCTGGTAACCCTATGGGTCCCTACACCTACTAAAAAAATGTGCACATATTCACTATACAGTTATAAAAACTGTTATCCAGAAACTGGGGTTTTCGGGGAAAAGGGATCTTTGTGTAATTTGGAACTTCATACCTTATATCTGCTAAAAATTATTTAAACATTAAATAAACTCAATAGGGTTATTTTGATTCGAATAAGGTTTAATTAGTTGGGATACAATACAATATACTGTTTTGTTATTGCAGAGAAAAAGGAAAACGTTTAAAAAAATTGTAATTATTTCATCAAAATGGAATCGATGGGGGGGGGATAAGCTTCCTGTAATTCAGAGTTTTCTGGATAATGGGTTTTCGGATAACAAATCCTATACCTGTATCACCATTTTTATGAGATAGAACATGTGCAACTGAAGTCTTCCAAGGACACATTCCATATCAGATATTTTATTTGAAGCATAATTTGGAGTCCGACAATGTTACGTCAATTGTTGTATAACACTAGTGAGAAATATTACTGCAACTAATAAATTAATGTATCAGCCTGGATTGACTTTCAGCAAGTTTTTTCTCAAATACTTTGACAAAGAATCCATAGACATAATAGACTCCCCGGGTTAATCGGCCAAAAAAGCTCTTAATATACTGTAGTGTGTTAGTTACAACTACATGGAAAAGCTGCATCATTTTTAGGATTTGTATCGGTTAAAATATCTTCAAAGACTTGAATGCCTTTATTTCCATATGATCAAAAGGAATGAAACACTCCATTAGACATAGATAATCTAAGATGCACGTCTGTAATACTGTAGCATTTGAATGAATGAATTTATAAAATACTGTTTTTTCCCTTACATTATAATATAAAATTCGCTGAGGGTAAATTTGTTTTATTTCTCATGTACCAAATGTTTGGTGTGAAGAGTTATATGAACGCTTGTTGCGAAAGATCAATTTAACACTTGGGATAGTATAACTTGAGATAATCAACACTTATAATTTGTTGAAAGATGACAACTTTCCAGACAGAACTAACAAGCTCAAACTTCCACATATTTGCCATTAAGTAATAATATAACAGAAAGCAGAACAAGGAGACTCACTATAATGTATAGGGATGAGTAACTAATTGCCTCCAGCATAAGAAAAGTAAACAAGTGATGCAAGAAAACAAGGCAACATATTATCACTGTGTCATTGTTAAAGAGAAAAAATACTGCTATCTAGCAATAACTTGCACAGACTTAAAAGAACTCTACCTGAGGTAGCAGGATGGAAAGGAGGGAGAAGGGAGAGGGATAGAGGAGCAAACTGAGCATGCTCAAGCCCATGCCCCGAGGTTTAAGCTGAAGGAAGGAAGTCTGGTACAGAAGCCCATGTGTACACACACAAAAGGAATGTGATGTTTCTTTTAGCAGAGGAATCAGAGAAGCATTACTTTGAATGTTTAATGGTGTATTTATATAGACCTTTCTAATAACACTTACTGTAGTTTTAACATGTCCTTCTCTTTAAAGGGATACTGTCATGGGAAAAAAATATAATTTTCAAAATGAATCAGTCCAGCAGAATTCTGCACTGAAATCCATTTCTCAAAAGAACAAACAGATTTTTTTATTTTCAATTTTGAAATCTGACATGGGGCTAGAAATATTGTCAATTTCCCAGATGCCCCAGTCATGTGACTTGTGCTCTGATAAACTTCAGTCACTCTTTACTGCTGTACTGCAAGTTGGAGTGATATCAACCCCCTCCCTTCCCCCCCCCCAGCAGCCAAACAAAAGAACAATGGGAAGGTAACCAGATAGCAGCTCCCTAACCCAAGATAACTGCCTGGTAGATCTAAGAACAACACGCAATAGTAAAAACCCATGTCTCACTGAGGCACATTCAGTTACATTGAGAAGGAAAAACAGCAGCCTGCCAGAAAGCATTTCTCTCCTAGGGGCAAATTCAAAAAAAGTGCAGAAGCGCCGAAACGCTAGTGTTAATTCGCTAGCGTTTGGCATTTTCGTTACTGCGCAAATTCACTAACGAACGCTGGCGTAGTTTCACTAGTGTTACTTCGCACCCTTACGCCTGGCGAAGTTTCGCTAGCGACGTAACTACGCAAATTCACTAATGTGCGTAGTATACTGAACGCTACCTTTTACGCTAGACTTCCTTCGCCACCTCAGACCAGGCGAAGCGCAATAGAGTAGATAGGGATTGCTTCAAAAAAAGGCAAAAAGTCACAAAAAACGCTGGCGTGTTTTCTACATTATGGGTGATAGGCTGAAAAAGATCTAAAAAATTTTTGGGGCTCCCCTCCTTCCCCCCACATTTCCTGACTCATGGCAACTTACCTAGACAGTGGGCACGTGTAGGGCAAAATAAAATTTTTATTTGATGTTTTGAAGGTTTTCTAGCCATTTGTAGTGCTGATACGTATTCCTCCATTGAAATTTGAATTTGGCGCCGTATGCAAATTAGCCTTCGCTAGCGTAACTTCGCTTCACTTAGCGAATCAATGCTAGCGCAACTTCGCAATCTTAAACTACCCCTGTTGCGCAACTTCGGATTTTAGTGAATTTGCGGAGCGCTGGCAAAACTACGCCTGGCGAAGTGTGGCGAAGTGTGGCGAAGTGCGGCGAGGTTGCGCCTGGCGCAACTACGAATGTTAGTGAATTTGCCCCCTAAAGTGCAGGCACAAATCAAATGACCAGGGGCAGCTGGAAAATTGACAAAATGTCTAGCCCCATGTCAGATTTCAAAATTGAATATAAAAAAATCTGTTTGCTCTTTTGAGAAATGGATTTCAGTGCAGAATTCTACTGGAGTAGCACTGATTCATTTTGAATTTTTTTTTTTGCCATGACAGTATCCCTTTAAGTATGAAGGCACAAAAGTTGGTGTAATTCATTCCCTGCCTAATTTTACCCCTAGAACAACTTATTGATTGAAGGCCCCAATGGCTACTAAAGAATTTGCCTGCTTACTGAAATACATGTGAAAATGACCCATTTGCCTTCAGCCATTGAATTCATCTATCTCCATAATATCATTAACCAATATCAAATTTACTCTTTGTTATTTATTTATTAAAGATTACATGGGGAATCCTGCATACTTAGGGATTCCTATCCATGCAATCTTTGTAGGAATTCTGATCAAATCAATTAATGTTTGAATTGATCAGATTACTATAAAAATCGACCGATCTAATCTGAATCATTATTTAACATTGTCCCAACCTTCCTGGGAAACAGTCCCTTGACTGCGATAATATACTATCGCCAATGTTTTTTTTTTTTTAACCTTAGGTTTCATTCTGTATCTATAGTTACATAGTTAATTTTTTTTGTTGCAAAATGACAAATATAACTAATATAAACAAATATAATATTCAAGAATTCCTCCAAGCCTCTCTTAAAGCATTAATAGACTACAAGTCACCTTGTAGGGCATTACTACAACGTCCCTGCCTCCACCCTTTCTACCTTTTAACCAAAGTTTAAATCTTCTAATCCTTTTATCATCTTAGCGGTGCTCTTTCCATACCAATAATATGCTTCTAAGAACTGGGGCCCAAAACTGCATGGCAAACTCAAGATGAGACCTAACCAGGGGCATATAAAGAAGCAGAAGAAATTATGTTTTTATCCCTTGGTTGATGCCCATTTTTAAATAAGATGGTACGTTATTTGCTTTAGCAGCTACTGAATGACAATGCCTAGAGTTACACAGCTTGTTAGCCACAAAAATCCCCAGGTCCTTCTCAGTTAATGATGAAATAGTCAACAGATAATGGCAGTATGCTTTCTCTCATGGAGTGCTATATTATTATGTTTTATTGTCCCTCACAGGAATTATATAAAGAACTTATCATACTAAAAAATATGTAGAAATGTTAGTTTCAAACACATAAATCACCTGGTCCACTAGGGTGTGAGATGCTATTTAATGCTATTTAATATAATATTATGAATATTTATTTATTTACATAACTGGTAAGTGGCCCTGCTAGAGCTAACCTCTATCAAATAAGAGCAGTGAAATGTTCCAGAACTGAAGCAACTGTCAAATTCTGTATTAACATGTGTGAAAGCGCCTCTGCATGGCCATGCATTCCACTTTTTAGTCTATAAAACAAAATTATTATTAAAATTACTCTGAACCACCTTTGTTTTGATGGCCTTTTGTCGACCCTTCTGTCCTACACGGTGGAATTCAATTTGCCACCTTCAGAGACCTATGTATTCTAGCAAGGTGAATTATCATCTTATGTATTATAAAAAATAGGCACCTGAGGGCCGCCCCCAAAACCATGCCGCCTATATATAAATACAGCTCTGGCCATATTTCAGATTTTTCTGATTATTGGGTTTTTGTAGAATTATATCATATAAAGTTGTCAAGGTCATGTAGATGTCAATGGGAGCTGACCTTAGCAAATTGTAAAGTACGGTTTTCAATTTTTTTTGCTTTTAAAAACAAAACAATCTGAATTATGAGGTTTTCTTATTCCTATTTGATTCCATGCTATTATTAATCTGGCTTTATATATTCCGATTTTTTTTAATATGTAAGGAAAAATGTGTGTTTTTTTTATTTTTAAATGTGTTTATTGATGGTAGAAAAACCTCTAAAATTATACAAATAAGAATTTTTAATAAATAACCCCCTAAGAGTATGCATTCAGTTCAGCTGCACACTTAAAATGTGTCCAGACCTGAATTCCACAAATAGTTCCAGGACTGGGCCAAATCCTGGATCCTGTATTCCTGCATGAAATTAATCCCATAACTGTTCAAGTGGCCCTGCTACAGCTAACCTCTATCAAATAAGAGCAGTGAAATGTTCCAGAACTGAAGAAACTGTCAAATTCTGTATTAACATCATGTGTGAAAGCGCCTCTGCATGGCCATGCATTCCACTTCTTAGTCTATAAAACAAAATTATTATTAAAATTACTCTGAACCACCTTTGTTTTGATGGCCTTTTGTCAACCCTTCTGTCCTACATGGTGGAATTCAATTTGCCACCTTCAGAGATCTATTCTAGCAAGGTGAATTATCATCTTATGTATTATATCTCATCATGTATAAAGCTCGTTTTATGAAAAACCCAATATACTCTACTGCTGCTTGTTTTAAATATTTTAACTTTAAAATGGCATCATTTGTATGCAAAATTTGGATCATGGTTCAATTACTTGATATTATTATTATAATACTATAAAATTACAATAGTGTAATTTATTTTCTTTAGTAAACAGATGGTGGCATTAAAACAAATTATTATGTTCTAAAGATGCTTGTTTATATGAATTCTAATATGCAGACAATAATATACTGTGCACTAATTGAAATACTTCAGCCTGTGGTGTTCCAGTAAAAGAATAAAACAGGTTTAAGTATTAGAACAGACTGCCACAAAATAAATGCCTGTAATTTTTGCTTAGTTTGAATTTGATATGTGTCCATTTTTCTCAGTAATGCCTTTGGACTACATAGCAATAAAGTATCTTTTTATTTCCATAGAAAAACTTGCAGGTAATTTTACAGTATACTCTGACATTTTCACGCTAACTGACTTAATCAAATTTATCTCATAGTGCATTTATCGGTGCCTTAGGTACACCCTGCTGTAAGATCTGAGCATCTTACTGTCTCCCTAAGTGACACTCAAGGACTGCTCCTCTTTGATGAGTGATAAGCAAAGTAAAACTGTGGTACATATTCCTATATCAGCAAGCCTTGTCCATTCTTATACCCACTAGAAGAGTAAGTTTGCCAGACAGCAATGCAGACATTTCCTGTGAAATAAAAGAAAATGAAGTTACTGTGGAATAAGATTTTTCTAAAGTGCTTTAAAAAGCATTTAGTTTGGGGGCTCATGAACCAATAACGGCCACATCTACACATGGGCAGTAACCTATAGCCACACAACTTAACTCCACCCCAGCATACCATGTGCAAGCAAAAATATCATTGGTTGCCATAGGTTACTGCCCAGGGGAATATTTTCCATCGCATCAGAAAACAAAACTCTACTAACACACAACTGGAGTTCTGTTTGGTAATGCTTGCCAAAAGCAAGATATCCCATTTGACCCTTAGCCAAAACTTATTAAAAGTTTTCACTTTGATTATCCTGCCTACAGCTGGTTGAAAAGTAGTAATAATTGTTCTGCCCAATTTAAAATTTGCACAGCTTAATTACAGAGAAAAGGCAAATTCATAAAAAATGAAGATATTCTTCTAATAAACACGACACGTTCAGTCAAAGTGACGTCAGCGTTCCATGCGCGTGACGTCACTTCCATAGTCTTCCTCAGACCCCTCACCCCCATCACAGGATTTCCTATGGAAATCTGTGGCAGATGGTGGGGAGGGTTTTTGTAAAGAAAAGAAAAAAAAATGAAAAAAATAGGCACCTGAGGGCCGCCCCCAAAACCATGCCACCTATATATAAATACAGCCCTGGCCATATTTCAGATTTTTCTAATTATTGGGTTTTTGTAGAATTATATCATATAAAGTTGTCAAGGTCATGTAGATGTCAATGGGAGCTGCCCTTAGCAAATTGTAAAGTACGGTTTTCAATTTTTTTTTGCTTTTAAAAACAAAACAATCTGAATTATGAGGTTTTCTTATTCCTATTTGGTTCCATGCTATTATTAATCTGGCTTTATATATTCAGATTTTTTTTAATATGTAAGGAAAAATGTGTGTTTTTTTTTATTTTTAAATGTGTTTATTGATGGTAGAAAAACCTCTAAAATTATACAAATAAGAATTTTTAATAAATAACCCCCTAAGAGTATGCATTCAGTTCAGCTGCACACTAAGGGGCCGATTCACTAACTTCGAGTGAAGGATTCGAAGTAAAAAACTTCGAATTTCGAATTGTTTTTTGGGCTACTTCAACCATCGAATGGGCTACTACGACCTTCGACTACGAATTAAACTATTTGAACTAAAAATCGTTTGACTATTCGACCATTCGATAGTCGAAGTACTGTCTCTTTAAGAAAAAACTTCGACCCCCTAGTTCGCCATCTAAAAGCTACCGAACTCAATGTTAGCCTATGGGGAAGGTCCCCATAGGCTTTCCTTAGTTTTTTTGATCAAAGGATATTCCTTCGATCGTTGGATTAAAATCCTTCGAATCAAGGATTTTATCGTTCGATAGAAGGAATAATCCTTCGATCATTCGATCGCACTATTTGCGCTAAAACCCTTCGACTTCGATATTCGAAGTCGAAGGATTTTAATTCCTAGTCGAATATCGAGGGTTAATTAACCCTTGATATTCGACCCTTTGTGAATCGGCCCCTTAAAATGTGTCCAGACCTGAATTCCACAAATAGTTCCAGGACTGGGCCAAATCCTGGATCCTGTATTCCTGCATGAAATGAACCCCGTAACTGTTCAAAGGGGCATTGATTAACGTCAAGAAGCGGTCATTCTTCCACTTTATAGAGCACTGGTAAGGCCCCATCTAGAATATGCCGTACAGTTTTGGTCTCCAACTTACTAACTGTTACTATGTTACAATATGCACTGCTCTTAATAATTTGGAATACTGGTAGAAATGTCCTGTCCTATGACTGCTCAGTCCTACATTTTGAAAGAATGTGAAAGAATGAAACAGAAAAGCCCAAAATCCCTTGTTTCCCTGAAAGAATTTTAGTTCTGAATTTAATTTGATTAAAGTGTTGAACTCAAATATTGGGTTCTAGATGTACAACTTATTTATTGTAGAGTCTGTTACATTTGGTAATTCGCAAATGACTGAGCTATTGCATGCAGTTTTTCTCTGCTTTTGTCTACTTTGTAATTACACTATACTTTGCAAAGAGATGCTGTAGTTTTGAATGTTTTTGATAGTGCCAATATCTTACATACCTGTGAAAGGTGCAATCCTAAGCTCCAAGTCCCTATGTTAAAATCCACAATATGCCACAAATCAATATGATATGTTCTGTAACCTACAGCAATAAGTATGATCATAATAACAGAACTCCTATAGCAAAAGAAAATATTACAACAATTTTTCATAGGTTTGCTTCTGCCTTTGTGTCCAACTTGAAAAGCAAACAGTATCATGTCTGCTTATATAAGATCAGTACAGACTTGGATAGCTCACTTGTTATTAGTTGCAAGTCTATTTGAATTAATTCAATTACAGAGAATGACCTCCAAGAAGACTGGGAAGGGAGGACAGGATGGGGACCAAAGTTGCACAAAATAAACTCCCTTACCAAATTGGACTTTTTGCTTTTTTAAGGTTTACTGAATTTGCAAAAGCCGTGTAGCAGAATAAAACATAGTTATGTAACCTGAGCAAGAAAATCCCAAAGGGCCATTAAAACCAAAGGAGAGACAAAACCAATAACGAACAATACATAATGGCGATGTCAGATTTACTGAACAATTTGTGCTAGCATAGGTGTTAAGAAAACTCTTTGTTATACTTTGCAGAATGTATGGCAATTTAAATCAACTAAATACAGTATACAATTCAGGAGAAGGACACTTATCTCCAAAACTACTGTTCCGAGCCGGATAAATAAATTCTTCCAGCTAGCACTGTCATTGTTTGAATATAGCTTCTCGTTTAAAGCTGGGTCATATAAATATACAGCTGAGACTTGCTTGTTTACAGTTATTATTCTAGGAAATAAAAAGAAACCTGCATGGAATGGTCCCCAATGTGATATAGCTCTAGGTCGAGGTTAGAGAGAATTTCCATGAACTTTCATGAGGTTGTTAGTCAAGGAGGAGTTGAGAAAAAATGCAGTAAACAAACTTTGACACACGACTTATTATCATGAATTTTAAATAATTTATTCACTCATTCTTGTCTAAAGAACCTCAGTCTCAGTGGCTCTTCTGAAAGATAATGTATCTGCCTTACATGAACTGACCACTATATGACCTCAGAAATCACCAGAGGAATTATAAACACTAATTTATATACACTTATTCACTCAGTGAACATATCAAATAAATATTTGTTATTAAAGTATGCAACATACAAATAAATTTTTACATTCCAAGTTAATAATAGCAATAATAATAATACCCATATGTGCTTTGTGTGTATATATATATATATATATATATATATATATATATATATATATATATATATATATATATATATAGTGCCAACATATTGCGTAGCACTGTACATATTGCGTACCACTGCGTTATATATTTAAATATATGCCATAATGTAAATCCTTATAATAATATATTTATCTGAGGTTTACTTTTTACCTGTACCTTAACAAGCCTATTAGGGGTAGTTTAGCAACTCTCAGGAAGCACTTGTATCCCGGAATCTGGTGCATAACATAGACCTGTGCCTACTAACTGCAATAGGTAAGTAGAGGACCCTAGTGTACCTTCTCCCTCCCTGGCTTGCACATCTGAATGGCACATAAATGAGATGGATGGTGTCCTGGAAGGAGCACATAAACCATGCACAGTCCACATACAATGCTGTTGAACACAATCATGGGAGAAGAACATGTTGTTCTACTTCATTTTGGAGAGGCAATGAGCTGTACCTATGGGCACAAAGTGATGATGCCAAGTCCAAAATATATATAAACGACAAATAACTGTATTCTATTTTTTATTTTTCTAAAATGTAGACACTGCTCAGTGTGGAGCTTTTGATAAATAGAGCTTTCTTGGACATGCGGATATGGTTTTCCTAATGGAAAAGAACTGAACTGTTAAAGGAAAACTATTCCCGAACAATATAGGTCTATAAAAATATCATATAATAATTCAAAAAATGTAAACATAAAACAGCTCATATGTGATGAACCCTGCTTTATCTAAATAAACTGTTTTCATAAATATATACTTTTTTAGTAGTATATGTCATTCAGTAATCTTAAATAAGATATATATATATATATATATATATATATATATATATATATATATACATATATATATAATATTAATTTGTAAATTATTTGTGTTTTTCAGACAACCCCACTGTTACTGCATAGAACAAGTCATGCTAATAATTAGAATGAGTTAAAGCACCTCACTTATTTGCTTTACTAGTCAGGCAGCAGGGAACCGAATATTAGTCTGTGCTTGTGGCAAAATACTTACACTAGAGTTTAAAACCTTAGCAAACTAAATTTCAAGTTTATCTTGCTGCCTGCTGGCAATAAATGACTGAGTCACAGTGGAAACCTACAAGTAAAAGACCTGTTAAGAATGTTAAAAACTGAAATGCCATTTTCTAAATAGCCTTCCTGTCTTGTATCTTGTTTTAAAAAAAACATTTACACGTTTAAGCAATGTCTTCTCATATCAAACTATTTGTTTTGGACTCACGTTGGTAAACAGGAAACAAAACACTGCCAAAAGCACCATATTAGAACTCTGAGACATGGAGGTAATTTACTTCACAAGAGCTAGAGGAATATCATATTGAACTAATGCATTTTCGGCTGAAATACACAAAATGCTTGTACTGATTACATAAAATTGTACTTGTACTTGTACAAATTGCAATGTAAGAACCTTAATATTAATTGGGGGTAATTACATAAAAGGACACAGATTGAAATGTGAAACTTATATTTTCACTTCAAATAAATACAATACCTGAACAATGTAGAAAAATATATATATTGCATAAACCAGCTCATATTTAAAACCCTACTTCAAGTAAATAAACCATTTTCATAATAATAGATTTTTTTAGTAGTACAGTACTACATGTGCCATTGGGTTATCCTAAATATAAAATTGCCATTTTAAACTATGGGCGTCCCCTTGGATCCTACGATTCATAGTGCACACAAACAAACCAAACAGGTTAGGTCACATGAGCAAATTAACAGACAAAGTTCTTTTACTCCCACATGTCTACCTCTTACAGTTAGAGCTGCATTTTTTCTGGTTAGGCGATCTCTGAGGCAGCCGACAGAGCATCACAAAATGGTGGTTCATGGTAAGAGATGTAAAAGACGTAATCACTTATAAGAGTGATTGGATGATTTATTGATAAGCATTATATAAAAGGCTATTGTGGTAAAATCTAGATAGATATTGTTACATATAGTTTATATACTGTATGTGAGTGTATAGATAGATGAGCTACTTGGTTGAGATTCTAGCTGCTCTATAAAGAAGTGTAGGGAAACCGTTAATTCCGCCTACTACAGTATCTAGTAGAATTAAGTCAAAGGCTGCTGGAGTTTTTCTTCAAAATGTTTCACCACTCATTCGAGTGACTTCTTCAGTTCCACTGAAGTGCTAGGGGATTTCAAGGCATTTAAACCCTTGAGGGTTTACTAAATCATAGACATTTAATCACAATGGTTGCATTGAAGTTCAGTAAAGTGTTGGCTCATTGAGGCAGGTCTTACTCTTTAAATGGCAGGTGTTAATCTTTTGTTGTGAAGCCACAGAGGTAAGGATGTCCAAGCGGCATTGTACGTTAATGACAAATGGTGTTGCAGGCCCCTCTCCTCTGTTCAGGGATGGTTCCTCAACTTTAGTATAAATGGCCTTTTTCACACCTCTTTCATACCATCTGTCCTCTCTATCCAAAATGTGCACATTGGTGTCCTCAAAGGAGTGTCCTTTTTTTAGATGTAGATAGTCTGCTGAGTCTAAACCTAAAGTGTTAGCTCTTCTATGTTGGGCTATTCTCTTACAAAGCGGCTGTTTTGTCTCCCCAATATTTAGATCTTCACTACACTGGACAGCACAGACTACATTGCTCTTTATGTACTTTGGTGTTGGGTCTTTTGGGTGCACCAACTTCTGTCTTAGGCTGTTGCTGGGTTTGAAATACACAGGAATGTGTTTTTAAATAATTCTCCTCAGTCTTTCTGATGTTCTGGACACATATGGGATGACTATGTTACTTCACCTGTTATGATCCTCCCCTCTATTTCTTGATTTGTTTTTTTTTTGGCTATGCTTTCATTTTTTTTGTCATCAATGTACAATGCAGCTTTGGCAGCTTTTACCCCTGTGGCTTCACACTTCCAATCATGTACACTGAAAGATGAACTCCTGACTGGATCACACTTTCACACATCTGTGAGTTACAGCCAACACCTTACTGAAGTTCAATGGAGCCATTGTGATTGGATGTCTATGACTTTTCTACCCTCAAGGGTTTAAATGCCAAAGAATTCCCTACCACTTCAGTTGAACTGAAAGAGCCACATGGATGAGTGGTGAAACGTTTTCAAGAAAACCTCTAAATGTCCAGTTGCCTTTGACTTAATTATACTAGATACTATATCTCATGACCTGGATAAATGACAATATTTATAGACAATTCATCCTACTGTTCAGGAAGTCCAATTTCTGTTACCTATGGCCTGTGGGAGAGATCTTGTGACTGGGCCCTGTACATAGGTTGAATTGGAGGGAGCTAATTACTTTTCTTCTTTGGTCTCCCCCTAGTCCCAGTGTAAGGTCTTGGTAAGAAGCTTTAGACCCTAAGTAAATGAGCATCTTTAGAGAAGAGAGGGAATAGGGACCAACTGTTTAATAAAGGAATACAAATTAAAAGCACTGCACTACACTTCATAGCACAATATTTTAGAACCACTTTTAATTAACTAACCTTTCAGATTTACAAAGATTGTTATATATGTTGAACTGTGTCCTGCAAGGCTGCTCGTCAAAACTGCAGATGTGCATTCTTCACTGTATGTCCCTTATTTTTGTAGTTTTGGCCTCGATTTACAAATGCATTTTCTTGATTCTGTTCTGCTGACATCTAGTTGCTTACCTTCACTTTTGACTTTTTATGTTTATACAAAAACAGATATTTAAGTAATGATCCACCAGCCCTGACTCTGTTTGGTCTCTTTCCCTCCACTTTATGAATCTAAGTGTGTGGATGTTCTTTAATTTCTATTGGTATCTACACCAACTCCCTTGTCTCCCACCTTCTAGTTTCTTATTTCCCACCATTCCAACACATTAATCTTAAATCACATGACTTCAATGTAAAATATGGAGCTTTATTTACTTAACCTGAGAACATATGTTAGTATGAAATTACTATTCTGTACTGGAATAGTAGCTAATATAAAATAACTGAACAACGTATTTTCCAGTGCATTTCCTGGACTGTAATAAACACCACTACCCAAAGTGGACCACATTTTCATAAATTGTTTCTGTTACATCTCCAAAAATGACATTCCTACTCAGCACTCACTCCTCCTAGAACTGTAGAAGGATTGTATATCTAGTGCTAATCAACCACTGACATAACTATCGAAAAAGCAGACAACGCAATCACAGGCAGCCCAGGGTCTGCTTCCTCTATAGTTTTAAAGAAGTACCCCCTCCACAATCAGTGGGGAGTGAGGGACACAGGTGGGCAGGGGGCAGGATCGAATAGCTGTGCACCAGGCCCCTCCAGAGATTTTTTTGCAGGGGTGTCCCACACCTACTTGTTACGCCAATGTTAACTAAAATACTAGGCTTAAAATAGATTAAAATGTTAGCTTATTATTACCATTTGATGCACAGAGCTTAAAATGGTCATAGTGTCCATTGGTTTTAATATTTGCAAAACAATACTAATGAAAACATAATAATAAACCAACCAATTTGGCTAATTCAATTTTTTAATGTTTTAGATCCAAAATCTCCTGGATTTTCATTTTGTACTTTCCTCATTTCCAATTTGAGTTCTAACATATACTTATTTTGGTGAACCTTCAAGACCTCATGTTTTTCTAGTCTGTTGAAGTAATGGACAAGTAATTAAATGATTTATTTTCCCTGTCTCATAGAATTTAATGCATTTAAGCAGCAGACCCAAAGCTCATAAGTGTTCTGAACTCTTCTATGAACTGTTTTAATAATGGCTCAGAGGGCTGTCCTCTCATCTCTAGTGCCACTCATAGCTATAGCTCATTATATACAAGAGGACATGCATTCCCCACAGCAATTTAATCAGTCCTGGCTTATTAGTAGCTTAAACCATTTCGAAAAGAATCCATATAAACTTGTAAACATAAATACTACATTTTAATTGCTTGAATAATGTACTTAGTTTTTTTTTAATTTCGCAGTGGCAGCTGAATGAACTTCATTTGTAATATTTTGTTATATATTTCCAGGTTGCAGACACATTTCTTTACCACTAATACAAAAAAATGGACATTTCATTTTGTAATAATGAAACTGCATATCATCTTTTGTGGTTCTCAAAATCTTACAATAAATCTCTCAGAAATAAGAATTTAGTTTAATTTTCTTTATTAATTTAAAGTGTTAAATAAACCTACTTTTTGGGCCCAACTGAAATGTTTTTCAAATAATTCTGAAATGTCATAAAACCATGGGGGAAAAGCAGGAATATGCAGTACTGTATTTTATATTCATTAATAATGTGCACCCTTATGGGGTTATTTAATAAAACATGCTAGGTTTGCCCAGGTGCAGTAAACTATACCAATCAATCAGCGTTGAATATACATTTATATCATGTAAATAGTTATAGCAATATTAATATCGCCTTTTGGGAGACTCCTTTGCTTATAGTTCATTTCTTAAAATAACAGGCAGGATTTATGCCAAAGTCAGTTATTTTGTTAGATCAGGTTTTAGATGGCGAATGGTCGAAGTCGAATTTTTAAAGAGACATACATGATAACTTTCGATATTTTCGAATTTTTTAATTACATTCAAATTCTAATCGAATTTGGACTATTCCCTAGTCAAAGTACACAAAAAATAGCTTGAAATTCGAATTTTTTTCATTCGAAAATTCACCTCGACCTTTGATAAATCTGCCCCCTATTGTTTAGCTTCATTTTAGATTTGGACTGTAGAACATATGCGCCTATACCTTACATACTGTCCATATGTCATGTTCTTAAAGGAATAGTAATGTCAAAAAAATTTATTATGTTGCCCTGCACTGGTAAAACTGTGGAGTTGGCTTCAGAAACGCTACTTTTGTTTAGATAAATAATGATTAGAATCATTAGTATTTAAAGTTCATACAAAAGATTCCAAATCAGAAAACAATCTTGTCCAGATTAATATAAGGTTATCTATGTATCACCTGTACCAGAAAATATTGTGACAAAAGGGGTTATTATGTCCATAGATGTAGGATTGCTCCCACCAAGCCACAAAGAAGTTGGCATAGGTTGGCATAGGAGGGGCAATTTTAACTGATCACCTACTTGCCGTGGTCTACTGCACCTGGGCAAACTTAGTGCCATTTATAACATATACCCCCATATATATATAATATAAGGCCAGTAATAGAAACCCATAACAACCAATAATATATTTGGAGGTGACCTGTAAACTCTACCTGCTGGTTGGTTCTTATGGGTTACTTCTCCTGGGTAAACTTAATGAATTTTATTACATAATCCCCATAGGTGTTAGAGGACTAAAACATTTCAAGAGTAATTCAGATCTGTGTTTGGTGTTACCATTGTTCTGTGACCAGATTTCAGTAACATTCAGTTATTTCCACATACTGGGTCAAACCAATGCTCTACAGCAGTGATCCCCAACCAGTAGCTCGTGAGCAACATGTTGCTCTCCATCCCCTTGGATATTGCTCTCAGTGGCCTCAAAGCAGGGGCTTATTATTGAATTCCAGGCTTGGAGGCAAGTTTTGGTTGTATAAAAACCAGATGCACTGCCAAACAGAGCCTCAATGTAGGTTGACAATCCACATAGGGGCTACCAAATGGCCAATCACAGCACTTATTTGGTACCCCAAGAACATTTTTCATGCTTGTGTTGCTCCCCAAGTCCTTTTACTTCTGAATGTTGCTCACAAATTCAAAAGGTTGGGGATCCCTGCTCTACAGTCTACAATTAATACTGTGATATTTAAAGGGGACCTGTCACCCAGGCATAACTGACAACTGCATGGATTTTTTCTAACAGGTCCATAGCCATTACAAAGGAATTTCAAAATATTTAAACAAAATGTAAGATGTAAAGCTTGCTTAAGATGTAAATGCTTGCTTAAATAATAATTTCCACATGATGGCTGCTGCCTGCTTGCTGTGTTGTAAACTCCAAGACTGAAAGATGCATAATTTGAATAATGTATATAGAGTAAGTGAAGTTTATATTGCTTCGCAAAAGATAACTTATTAAGGTTGATCCACATAATCATTTCTGCTATATCATTTTCATAGAGCAATAATTTTTTGTATAATGATTTGATCGAACACCGAAAAAAGCTTGCAATTTGCAGTGGGGTTTTGAAATTGAAAGGGGAGCACTGCTTCCAATGAGCATCTATAGCTATCTGCATTCATGTGCGTGTCACTATTAACACCCTTTCTTGACTTGTCAGTAAAAATGTTACCCATTTTGCAGCTTTTCTTCATTTTTCTGTCTTTGCCACTTTTAATTATCTTATGTCTTTGCTCTAGGAGTATCCAATTTGACAGGTTGAACTCAATGAAATGCTATGAAAGTCAAACTGGTTTCAGTTGCAGTGCCCTCCAGTAACCAGACAGCACAATCACTATTATGTTTAGAAAAGTTATCTATAAAGATAAAAATCTGTATTTCCCATTGTGTTTGTTTTCATTCTTTTGTTGCAGGGGTTGAGAAACCTCTGGTTGCCTGAATACTTATGTATAGGGCACTATTAGTTGTTAGACTTACTGAACTAATACACCTAGATGCAAAACAAGCCTGTATATTCCCAGAGAGTTCTACAGTCCATGCCCCTCCACTAGCATAGCAGGAAAAATCTGTTTGCTTAAAATATATATAACTATTTTGAAGTTTACATCAAGAAATGTTGAAATCACTCTCCTTAGTGAAACACTCAGCAACAATGCGTTTTGTCTCTATTTGTATTACAATCTGTCCCAATTGTTTATTTGTACAACACCAATCCAGGGAATGTCACAATAAACTTCTCTCAAGACAGCATGAACCTCAGTATCATCTAGTGCGTTCCCAAGAGATAATGCATTCTATTTAGGCATTCTTACATCCAAGTCGAGCGATTCTGATGCAGTATTCTGATATATGGAGATATATTCCATATATTGGTAGCTGGAATGCATAAAATGGTGTATTTTCAGTCGGTTGACAAAGTCAATTCATTTTCATTTCTTTTATGCCTTAGTATATGGCAAACATTTATAACAGAAGAAGATACTAAGGCATCATCTAGGAAAATCAAAATCTGTGTAATGAATAAACAGATTGCTAATACCAAATTGTTTTTCATTTCCAATGAAATTCACGAAACGGCGTAAAATTCGCGAAACACACATTTTTTTTTTTTTGGACGCCGGCAAATTTTTGCAGCAGTTTCATAAAATTATTTGCGAAACGCGGAAATTCACCAAAATTAATATATTCGCACATCATTAATACCAATGGCTATGGTCCTAAAAATGTTTTTAGGAGCAGGAATAGCAAACCAAACAGAACAGACAGTTAAGGGTTACTAGACAAAAGGTTGGGGTGACTGGCAGGGGAAGAGGATACCTTCCTAAATCAATTTCTTCTATAATGTCTATTAAGGAGATGAACATTACAAAATAAAATATTTAGGCCAAAACAAGATTGGACTCAAGGGATTTTCAATTAAAGAGATTGCCAAGCCCACCTTATTTTTTTTGTTCATAAGGCTGCAAGGTATAACATAGATCTTTATACAGAAAATTTTGCAATATATTTCAAAAGCATATGATAATGTTCTGCAAATCACCTCAATTAAAGAAAATTTTTTTTTCCTGCTGAGATATTTTGATATTTAGTAAATCTTTCAGTGTCTTCTCTCCAGCATTTTCTCATGAAAACATTTTGTTGGAAGTCCCAAAATCTATACGAATCGATGGACATATCACCATGGGCTTGAACTTGAATAGTTCAAAAAAGGTTTGATATATCTGATACGTTTTCATATTGAGTCAACATCGTTCGTTTTCAGTTCTGTCATTTTAAAAATTCCTAGACCTAGAACATAATACCCTATAGGCAGACCCTATATGCTCAGCTACATCCCCCAAATGCTGAAACCCCCCAGGAAATCTTTGCATACCATTTTCTCTTATTTTATGGATCAAAGAGATAGAATCAATGCATCATATTAAACATACATTATACACAGTTTCTAATGTTGGCGGGTGTATTCTACAAAGAATGACAAGTATTATATATTGTAAAATATGCTCTTCTCCAGATTGTCCTATGTAATTGAACAAGGTGAAATCTTTCTAATTCCTTATCTCCTAATTCAATTCCAGAGTTTCCCATAGAACAATATGCGATTTAATGAGAAAAACTTGTAAATTATATCCTTATAAACGGTGAGCTCTGATGTCATCAGTTATAAATGGTTCTGATGTCATTTCTGTTACATGACTCACTGAATCTTGTGTATTGTAATAAATAAAGTACCCCCAGTTGCAAAATATGAGGATATGAGAAGTTACCTCTGAGTTCAATGACCTGTATAAAAACACTTGGCCTTCGGCCTTGTGTTTTTCTATGGTCATGGAACTCCTCGGTATCTTATAATATCCTTATGATTTACAAGAGGGGGTACTTTATTCACTATAAATTACAGTAGGGGGGTATATTAGCCACTATATATTGCACCATTCTTTCTTCTATATAGATCTTTTGGATCTATTTAGTTTTTTCAAATTTTCATGAGAATTTTACATTCCATAATAATACTCACAGATCACAGTATGAAGAAAATACATTCCAAGGTCCATATGAAAGACGAGAGCTGTTTCAGTCATAACTATACATTATTTAAAGTATATATATATATATATATATATATATATATATATATATATATATATATATATATATATATATATATATATATATATATATATATATGTATATATATATATATATATATATATATATATTTCTGTAGTAGTGTGTATATCAAACCTGACCCATGTGCACCCAATAAAAAGCGGCATTTCTTTGTTGTTTTAATTTTATATTATGGGGAGGTGTCTCTCTTCTCAATGCCTGCTCTCCCAACCCCCACTTAATTGTGTCCTTGGAAGATATCATGCTAAATAAAGAGAAAAGCAGGTTTGGTCTTTCTCCCCCCAAAGATAACACTTCTCTTTTTTCACTTAGTTAGGACTGACGCTTGGACACCTCCTTGATGGGGGCGCGTCAGCTTATGCATACTTTGTACAAACTTTGTAACTAAAAGTGTCTTTTTTTACTAGAGTTACAGTTCAGATGTGCAAAATAGGTTTTCCCAGTGGGCTATATATTGGAGTGCTGGGGTTCATTTCTGCAGTAGTATATATATATATATATATATATATATATATATATATATATATATATATC
This sequence comes from Xenopus petersii, assembly GCA_038501925.1. NCBI lineage: Eukaryota > Metazoa > Chordata > Amphibia > Anura > Pipidae > Xenopus > Xenopus petersii. The sequence continues at coordinate 196,393,854 of CM076672.1, forward strand.
TTGTTTCCTTTCTGAGATCACTTGGCTTTTTCTGTGCCTTTTAAAGGATCTCTTTTCTGACAATGTACATCTGTCGTTTATCTACAACAGCTGAACACAAATTCATTCTGTCAAAGGCATCATTCATTTCAACTGGATTTATAGTTGCCATTCAGGTGGCAGCATCTGTATGTTCCCATACAATGAAATTATTCATTAATCAATTTAATGCATCTCCCTGGACCCTCCATGACTTATTGTGGGCAATTCCTAAGACATGTAAAGTAAACATTTCATAAGATAATCAAGATGGAAAGGATGACATCAAGGTCTGTGCCATTACTGCAAACATGCACTCCTGCCACACATGAATCTTATGCCTAAGATTTATCATGTAAATATGGATTATGGATATGGATTATTTTGTTACAAATTCAATACCCTGCAAGAGGTTAAAACTCCCGTCAACCCAATGCAGTTTGTAGGTCAGAAATGTTTCATTGCTGGGTTTTGCATATCAGCTGAAAACTCCAGCTTCCTGTATTATTACACATAGTATGGACATTCTAAAACAATAAAACAAATCATGGGTATTGTTACATTTCGGACTCTGAATATGGGTGCAGCTCCCCAATATGTGATTCCATATTAGAAATATTGTCTGTGGGTCAATAACTACATTTTTAGGATTTGTGTTGGGTTCATCTGTTGGCTGGTAAAAGAATTGTTAAGTGTAAAAATAAAATAGCCTGTGCAAAATAAAAAATATTTCTAATATAGTTTGCCAAATATGTAATCTATAAAGGCTGGAGTGAACAAATGTCTAACATAATAACTAGAATACTACTTCCTGCATTGCAGCTCTCTTACCTGCTAAAAATTAAGTAACCAATCAGTGACTTGAAGGGGGCCATATGGGACATAACTGTTCAGGTAGTTAGTCAGCGACATGAAGGGAGTCCACATGGGTCATAGATTTTGCTTTTGAATCTGACCTTCATGTTAAGGATTTAGACGTAGAGAGCTGCAAATGAGCAAGTTGTTTTCTGGTTATTATGTTAGACATCCGTTCACTCCAACCTTTATACATTAGATTTGTGGCTAATTAACTATATGAAAAAATATCTGTTTACCCAGTTTTATTTAAGTATTATGTAGAGAGGGATATTCTGAGACAATGTGCAATTGTTTTTCATTTTTTATTATTTGTGGCTTTTGAGTTATTTAGCTTTTTATTCAGCAGCTCTCCAGTTTGCAGTATTAGCAATTTAGTTGCTAAGGCCCAAATGGCATGCATTGATTTGAATAAGAGACTGGAATATAAAAAGGAGCAGAATAGAAAGAGGAGTAATAAAAAGTAGCAATAACAATACATTTGTAGCTTTGTTTTAGATGGGGTCAGTGACCCCATTTGAAAGCTGGAAAAATCAGACGAAAAAGGCAAATCATTTTTAAAAACTATAAAAAATAAATAATGAAGACCAATTGGAAAGTTTCTTATAATTGACCATTCTATAATGGCCTTCGACTTCGACACTTCGCCACCTTAAACCTGCCGAATTGCTATGTTAACCTATAGCCAGTATTTGGCTAAGTTTTTAGAAGTCAAAATTTTTTTTTTTTTGAAAATCGTTGGATCGATCGATTAAATCATTTGATTCGAGTGATTTCTACGTTCGATCAAACTATTTGAATTTGATCGAAAACGGCTAAATTCACTCAAAAAAACAGACTATCGAATTTCTACAATTCGATGGATGAATTTCGAAGATTTACCACTTCGAAAATTCGAAACTTAGTAAATGTGCCCCTAAAAGTTAACTTGGTGAACAAGGTGAATGACCCCTTTAAAAGATGAGGAAAGCCCTCCAAACATCATTTCACCCATACAGTATGAAACTATCCATAGCTCTATAAGAATCACAGTGCTTTTTTTTGCCCCACTTTGGCAGTAATCAGCTTTTAGTAAAAAATGATACTTGAATCTTTGTGGCATCATTTTTCACTTGCTGAGATCATCAAGACGGCGGAACATTCCCTCTGCACACACACACACACTCCTAATCATCAGAAATGATCACAGCTTGCAGACGATTATGCAGACTCCGCAGACTTGTTTATGAGCATGCATTGCAGTCTTAGGGGCCTATTTATTATGCTGTGTAAAAGAATGGAGACAAAAGACACTACAGTTCACCAGATATCAATGTATAAACAACAGCATTTGAATCAAACTGTGTATTCATTTTCAGTGATCGCGCACCTCTGTGTAAAAATCTGGTGTAAACGGAAGCCCCTGTTTAAAAATGCTATGGGAAAACATGGCAGTTATCCATGGCGCTTTTTCCATCTTTTTCTGTTTTCTTATTTACTTGCTGCTTGAATTTTTTCACATTAATGGATTATGAAAGGTCTGAAGTTAGGGTTGCCACCTTTTAATAACATTTCCACTGGCCGGTGGAGGGGGCAGGGACAAAAGGGTTGGCTGTGATGTCAAAGGGGGCGGAGCCACGGTGCGATTGGCCAGAAGCCGGCCACGGCCTTTGTTAGGTGTATTACAAATTTACCGGCAGCTACATTGGCTGTAAATTTGCAATACCGGTCCTGGCCTTGGCAGGTGTTTTACTGGCTAGGCCGTTAAAATCTGGCCAGGTGGCAACCCTATCTGAAGTGGTATCAAATCCACAAATCCTTCATAAATTTGCCATTTGTCTTACACAGCTTTTTACACAATTTTTCTGGTGTTGTTTTTAGGGATGCACCGAATCCAGGATTCGGTTCGGGATTCGGCCAGGATTCGGCCTTTTTCAGCAGGATTCGGATTCGGCCGAATCCTTCTGCCCAGCCGAACCGAATCCGAATCCTAATTTGCATATGCAAATTAGGGGCGGGAGGGAAATTGCATGACTTTTTGTCAGAAAACAAGGAAGTAAAAAATGTTTTCCCCTTCCCACCCCTAATTTGCATATGCAAATTAGGGTTCGGATTCGGTTCGGTATTCGGCCGAATCTTTCACGAAGGATTCGGGGGTTCGGCCGAATCCAAAAAAGTGGATTCGGTGCATCCCTAGTTGTTTTATACAGTATTGTCAGGCTTGGCCACAGGTGAGTGGCTGGTGGTTAGGAGCCTTGGTGCTGTATAACACGAGTACATCGGGTATTTGAGGTTTTGATAGGCCGGAAACATGTTATGCAGAATAGTCTTTTAATAATGAAAAGTATGGCAATATAACTTATAACAAAAGATAAATAATATAAGTTCTTACGCCAGGTTGGTGGTCAAGGGCAGGCAACAATAAAGCAAGTCCGAGAAACAGGCGGAGGTCGGGGGCAGGCTGATAGCAAAACAAGTCCGTATGGCAGGCCGAGGTCGGAGGCAGGCTGATGGCAGAGGGTAGTCCAGAAAACAAGCCGATGTCAATAACCAGGAGATAAAACAGAGAGCAGGTAAGGGGAACTGTAGCAGAGAACAAAGGCACAGGGAACAAGGCAGGAATCTCAGGAACAAGCAGGAATCTCAGGAACGATAGCAGGAATCAGAAGTCACAGGAACAAGGAGAACGCAGGATCTAGCTTGGGAGCTTCAATGATCAAGCACCGGAGTAACATTGGTAACAGGCTTATAAAGGCCCTTAATTAACATATTACCAACACCTGGTAGAACAAGGAGGAGGAGGAGGTGAGCAAACGTAAAAGGTAGAACGTCTTTAATCATACCAATAGAAGCAGGTTCAAAAGGTCTCCAGTGGCTCAACGAAATAATGCAGGAGCTTGTGAGAGTATAGTTCAGGGTTCGATCCCAGTTAGCTCCTGACAAGTATGATAAACAGGCCCTTGGCAGTGGAAGTGACCTCACCCAAATATTTGAAAACTCAGACTCGGGGGGCATGTAGGGTTCCGCAATCCCACCTTCCACCCTTACCCTAACTTGCTCTCCATTCACACACAAACAAGTTAAGGAGTGCCAGCAGACATGGTGCTTAGAAGCTGTGTCTTTGTGTCACTTGGTTATAAGGAAAGGGCTGCCTTGCACACCTAATTTTGTACTCTTTAGTTCTCTCCATGGGGCAGATTTACTAAAGGGTGAAGTGGCCGCCACTAACGAAAATTCACCAGAAATCTCATCCACAGGGATATCACCAATAACAGATGTAGACAACAATTCGTTAGCGAAAGAGATGAGCACTAGTGCAGTCTCACGTCCTATCAACAGGTAAATTTTCGCTCCAGTGGAGTTTCCTTTGCCACCTTAGACCAGGCAAACTGATAAGATGAAGCTACCACCTCCTCAGTCTTATGTTAGTGACATCATATCCTGTATCCTGAAAAGTCCTAAAAGTTGTAAAAAATAAACCTTCAAAAGTCCTAACTATTAAAGATTTCTGTTTTAACATTTTTTTTTCCAACCATTTGAGGGGGATACCACATTTGGTTTAGGGTGGGCTCATGTCTAGGGCATTAGAGGATCTCTTTTGCTGCCTTGGACATTTGTAATAATAAGTGGCTATTTGCCCCAACATCTCTAATAAAGCCATCTATACAAACTATGGAACAAAGTATAGAATAGAATTGAATGCAAAGAAATGCTTGTGCTGATGAATTAACGCTAGCGAAACTTTGCCAGCGTTCGGCTGCTGAGACTCAGCTTCGCAATTTAGTGAATAAGCATAGTGTTAATGAATTTACACCTGGCAAAGTGGGGCGTGTTTGCTGGCGAAATTTGCCCTCACATAAGCACTTCATATAACTAAATAATATACATAATAACTAAAGTACCTGCATCCATGGTCTAGTCTGATCTGTGCTAATGTCAAAGCAAAGTCAAAGCAGCTCTCTCTACATATGACATCAATATGCAAAACATCAAAGAGTCACATTACTTTGTTTAGAAAGTGCCCCTGCCTCCTCTTAAAATAATGGCAATGTTTGTGGTACGATCTTATGTCTCATTCTGTCACAGCAAGGAAAATTGGGCGAACACCACGTGGCACAGTTCTGTAGCTGCAGCCCGCTGTGAGCAGATATGGAGGGAGGATTAAGGAAAGCATTGTTTTCATTAATTTAACAAGTTCCATTCTTAGATAAAACTCACACTGGAAAATTGTTGCCCAGGTTGACTGTAAACAAGGTTGATTATATAGAGATGCAAAATGCTTTTAGAATACCATTCTGACCATATGATGTTTAGTTCCAAACAGGTCAAAAGACCTCTGAGATTATATAAAAAAGCAATTTACCAACATATCTTTTGAAGTGTCATTCTAATTTGGGGTACATTCACAAGATGCAATTGTATAATATTATTTCAAGTAATGTCATAAAGTAATAATATATCTTGTTAACATCTTTTTTATTAATAAACACAGCTTAGAGAAAGCCCAATTTACATTTTTAAAGAAAAAGTGGTTGGTTGTACATTGTTGAGAAAAGATATTATACATATATATATTTTAAAGATTTTTTTACAGCCTACAGCAGCATTTATAGTATATAGCACTGCAGAAATACATTGAATCATACCACCACATGTCCCTTGTCCTATCTAAATTATGTAATAATAGTTATAATAGGTCTAATGTGTCTACTTGAAGATTTAACCTATCTAAATACTTATTAAAGGAGCAGTGACACCAAAAAATGAAAGTGTTTTGAAGTAATTAAAATATATTGCACCGTTGTCCTGTACTGGTTAAACAGGTTGCTTCAGAAACACTATTATACTGTAGTTATATATTAGTATATAAAAAAGATGCTGTGTAGCCATTCAAATGAGAAAAGGCTTAAATTACAGAGTAGATAGCAGATAAACTCTGTAGAATATAACGAATATAACTCTGTTCTACAGAGTTTATATGTTATTTAACATGTGCCATTCAGCCCTATTTAAATTGCCTCCATTGTCACACAGCAGCTAATTTATATAAACTATAGTGATTTCTAACTTAAGTTTTAGTTCGAATCAGTTTTAGCAGTGCAGGGCAACTGTACAATATATTTTAATGAACATGTTTCTGTGGGTCCCTAGGAAAGGCTCACTCATTTGGTTTGAGTTAAAGGAAGACTGCTATTCTAACCCATAGGCAAGCAGCCCTATGAATATCCCACTGAACCTTTTTTTTTTTTTTCAAATATTATTTTTCAACCCCATTAGTTTCTTAAGGAGAAAAAAAAAGTATTCCACATCAATCCCCTACCGGCTACTGTAGTGGCCCACTGTGGCCTATGGCAAGTTGTTTAATGTCTGTGCCCCACACTAAGATGACAATCCAAATTCTGCAGACTGAGGCTTATAAATAAATATATGGTTATATTTATGTGAACAGATCCTCTCTCGGTATAAAGTATTAGTGATTGTCGGATTACCATAATAAACCTTAGGGCATTTGTAAACCCACAAGTGCAGTGGGCAAAGTGCAATTGCCATGCAGCATTTTTCCCAGAATTCCAGTGTCTTTGCAGTCATAAGGGGTGATGCGATTGGCAAAATTACCTGCGCCTACCACAACTGCACTGAATTCCACAAATTACCACAACTGTGCATGCATTTCTTTTTGTAACTTATACAGGTATGGGATCCGTTATCCAGAAAGTTCTGAATTACGGAAAGACCATCTCTTATAGACTCCATTATAATCAAATAATCCACATTTTTAAAAATGATTTCCCTTTTCTCTGTTATTATAAAACAGTACCTTATACTTGATCCAAACTAAGATATAATCCTTATTGGAAGCAAAAGCAGCCTATTGGGTTTATTTAATGTTTACATGATTTTCTAGTAGTCTTAAGGAGTGAAGAGCCAAATTATGGAAAGACCCGTTATCTGGAAAGCCCCAGGTCCTGAGCATTCTGGATAATAGGTCCCATACCTGTAGTTTTATTTTTGTTTAGAGAAAGCAGTAAACATTGCAAGTGATACATTCAGCATTATATGATATCACTATTTCAGTAACCTCTGTTTTACGAATGTTCTATCCTCAATGAGAGATGAGGGAACCAAGCTAAAAAGAAAAAAAGGGAAAGAAAACCAAAATAAAAAAAAGAGTAAAAACAAACTACAAATTAAAATATTAACAAGAATAAAAGAAAAAGAAATTGCAAATTGTCAAAATACATAAGTATTGAATGTCTGTTTCGCCATATTTATGCTGTATGGCTTTACTAAGCAATAGTCGACTGTGTGCTTCAAATCTGAAAGTTTATAGAAATGTATATGGTCAAGCTGTGTAGTTCCCATAGCCCATACCTCCCTCCCCAGCACTTACCTTTCCTGCGCAGGAGATGGTCCTGAGGGGCTGCATCACTGGTGCTGAGAGTGCAACTGTGCTCTCTGCACTAGAAGAGCCAATTTTATTTATTTTATAATAACCGTAAATTTGACTCTCTAAGTTACCAGGAGAGGCTTTTTGCTGCCCCTGGTAACTTGCGGGCTGCTGCCACCTGAAGCGAGTTTCTCAATTAGTAAGGAGTAAGTGGTGCCAAGCACAACTATACACAAGTAGAAGGAGTGACTTGATGTAGTACACTTAATGAAAGTTTAATGAAAGTGGTTTAACGTGCAACTGACTGCAGGGTTATTGTAGGGACCACAACTGCACTGGCAGATGTACACAAGCCTCCTTATCTTTTAATCTAAAAGCCCTTAGTACCCATTATAATCAGGGGTGCTTGCTTGCCAAAATTATATATGATGCCAATGTTCTTAATAGGGATGAAGGGTGACAGAAATAGGAAGGCTGACATGAAAAAAGTGGTGACCCTGATTATTAGTGTACAATCTATTAGTGTACAATCTTTTACAGGTATTGGACCTGTTATCCAGAATGCTCAGGGCCTGGGGTTTTCCGGATAATGGATCTTTCCATAATGTGGATCTTCATCCCTTAAGTCTACTGGAAAATCTTTTAGAAATTAAATAAACCCAAAAGGTTTTGCCTCCAATAAGGATTAATTATATCTTAGTTCAAGTACAACTTGGTGCTTTCTGGAGAACGGGTTTCTGTATAATGGATCCCATACCTGTACTAAGCACAGGGCCCTTGCTTGCTTGCCCTAAAAGCATCAGTAGAACCATTCCTCTACAAAAGCAATATTTATATATAAATTCAGAGGTCACTATAGAGAAACATACGCCCATTCAGTAACCAGAAGAACATTTAATAAATTTCTATCAAACATAATGTCTAAATTAGGAATACTAAGTATAATCTCATGTTACCACCTTAAAAAAAAAAAAGACTTCTTTCCTTTTGGAATATTAAGAACAGTCTGTTTTTCCTGCCTAGCGATACATTTACAGAAACCTTTTGTTTTCTCGGCTGCTTTATAGATAGAGTTCCTATGTATTCCATTATTAAGAGAAGTCCGGTGATGATAAACTATTGAACTAGTTTCACTTACCATAAATCAAGCAGAGTCCAGTGATCAGTTAATGCTCCTATTTAACAGAGAGCATAGTAAGTATTGTATGTTTGTAAAGTTTTACTTAAAATGATAAATGATCTGCTCTTTTCTGTAGTTGAAAGAAATTGTTATACAAAAAGGTGTGCGATTACACAGCCGAGGCCTTTCACTTTATGATGCTGCCATCTGCTGGTTATTGGCTGGACTTGGACTAATTCTAAATTGTACCAGCTGCCGTAGCAACCACGTAGATATTTATTTCCTTTCATTGTCAAACATATAATTTTTACTATCAAAACAAAGTGCTGAGAATGGAAGGTAAGTACTTCCCATAACATTTATTTTGGACAATTACTAGCCTGGATTAATGCATACGCCTAGCACTGCAAGATGCAAACTGTGTACATTTCACTGATTACTTGTAAAAGTCAAATGAAGCCCAAAACTAAAACATACCCATAGTGAAAATTCCCCAAGCGGAACGTCATTTCGGAACATGGCTGATTTCCTAACAGGTGCAGGCATCACTTCGCTAGCTTCGCATTCTAACGTCAGACGAATTTTCGCTCTGGCCAACAGACGTAACTCTACAAATTCACTAAGATGTGGATTTTACTGAACATTATCTCATTCGCCAGGCTTTCCTTTGCCAGCTCAGACCAGACGAAGTGCAATGGAGTGCATAGGACTGGCATCTTTTCCTATTTTCTGAGTGATAGCCTGCAAAGGTCCGTAAAAAATTTTTTGGGTAACCGGTTTCCCCCCTCCATTTTCTAACATATGTAACGTAAACTATACACTGGCTCATGTGTATGCCATTGTAACAACTCTATTTTATTTATTAAGGTTCCCTGGACTTGTGTAATGTAATGTATTTACTGCAACATATACGTCCATGTAACTTTATCATTTCCCACCATATGCAAATTAGGCAATGCTAGCGCAACTTCACTTTGATTGCCGAATTAACGCTAGCGAAAATTAGCACGATTGTTGTACAGACCCACCTGAAATGGTGTAGCGATGCCCATTGAATGTGTGTGTGTGTGTGCACATTTTCCTCCACCAGCTACAGAACCTCACCAACTGCTAATTATATAAATGATTCCAATGCATTTCTACCCATTATATTGTAGTTTCTATTGCACAGATTTGCACAGAGATGATATCAGAATCAGATCCAGAGTCTTGCATTACACCTCTTTGTCTGACTGCTTTCCTAAAGATATGGGTTTATGTAACAGCAGTTGTCTAATCAAACTAAGTGCTATGGGCTACATTTCCTTACCCCCTACAGTATCTATACTCCGAAATGGAATACTGCTATATAAAACATCTCCATATCTTAGTTACTGTTTCAAGAATTGGTTGGAATAAAAATATATCACACAGGGCTCCATATTGGAAATAAAAGCCCCAAGTATATCCCATACACAGGACAGTCCTATTTGGCAAAATTAAAAATCAGGCTTAAGGTTAATAGTTATTCATGTTGCCCAGTTAGCAAGTAGCAAATCATATCTGCTGTTTCAAATAGAACATCCTAGAAGTCATTTACAAAGCTCAGAACAAGGTGCAAAGTATGTTTTTTTTTGTTGTTCTGTTTTTTTGTTTTTTTTTTACGGGATGACCACACTTCCATGGTATTTATATATTTTTTACTTAGCCTTGGAGTGCTCCATATATATAAACTACTCTTCAAAATATTAATGTACATAAAAAGTGACATATAGATAATGTTGATGGTTTTTCTCTGATAGGTTTGCTTTTATAAGTAATAATTACTTAAACGTGACTGTTTGGCCAACCTGACGGTCCCTTCTATAACCTGTCAGAGTTTCTAATGCTAACGGACAACTGCTACACAAATATGTCAGATATGGGGGATTAGACAGGTAATGTAAACGCGTTGGTCAAATACTTTTATGGAAAAATTATAAATAACATGCAAAGACAATGTTGATATATATTTGCTCTGCGCATGGTTATATTGATAAAGCTTAATAAGAGGGTGCAAACAGAATTGTGAATTTTTTTTCACAATGCGAATGTCTATAGGAGCTTTTTAAATAAGTCATAATTCACAAATTGCGAATCTTTATGCGCACACACTGCGACTCAATTACGCCACAACTTTGGTGGCGGTCAAAATATTCGCAAAACAGTTTCGCAAACTGCGAATTTAAGTTACTGTCAACACTATTTTCATGCACAACAACCTTGCACATTGGGTGCGCTCGCGCAAACTCCCATCTCATTTGCGCGCCGTTTGCGAAAATTTATTCACACTGCAAATTCGCAAAAACCGGAAAGACGGGCAGAGCAGTGCAATATATTAGCGTTCAGGAAAAACATGCGTAATACAATCATGCGCAAACTTTATAAATGGACCCCAGGATCTCTTTAAACAGATCAGGGTACCACATAATCCACATTCACAATATAGCATTTTGAAAGGATGTCTACTGTCTAGTCCTAGTTCAGGGATACTCCCTTACCTTGCACAATGTCTCCCACTGCAAGTCTGAAATGATTCTTTGTTGCAAGAACACCCTGATTGGCCCCAGAGCTCACCACTTCTAAAGATGGACCTGTACTCGTGGTTCTTACTTCTGATGTTAAAAATGGATAGATCTCAGGAGACATGTGCCCCTCCCTCTATGTGTTTAAGGAAAAAAAAACAAATGCAGAGGAATTTAAGCACATTTTGTACAGAACATCAGGGTTCTTCAAATTCAGATCAATTTCTAACCTCATTTGAGACACTTAGCAAGATAATTTTCATCAATCAACATATCTCCCTGACTAATCTTAGTTCTACTTTATCCAAATCTGCTAGCAATCTGAATCACAGCTGATTGGCTCATCAGTGGTTGCCATGCAACTGGAATCTCTACAACCAGCGAATGGTTCAATCTTTGAGTGAACTCAACAACAAAATGATCTACGGCTGCTTATATGGTTTAGAAATGTATCTAGCTGCAGAAACCATGCAAGTGATATGGCATTTAACCACAAAAAGAGTATCATGGAGATTTTTTCAATGTGGAAGTAATGTTCTAAACTAGACATTCCGCAATCTCCACAGCTTTTGTAAAATAATGTATTAGCCCATTTTGAGTAAATATTATCTGAAATAAATTACAGGCATGGACTATTATCTGGATTGCTTGAGTAGTGATTTGCAGGCTGGCCCGAAGGCCAACGGGACCCATGGTTTTAGCCGCAGGTCGGGCGGGTTTGTTTCTGACATCACGGAGGAGATGGACGGGGCAGGCGCTGGTATATAAATAGATGCGCACTGACAGGCAAGGTCAGGCACAGTTTTGGAGAAGTGGGTTAGGGTCATGTATCACTAGACCTGGGGCTATATTTATCAAAGAGTGAAGTTAGGGATCACCACTGTTCACTAAAGTGAAATACCACCTCTCTCCATTCATTTCTATGGGATTTTTAAGGTGTATTCATCAAAGGGTCAAAGCAAAAGTACACCAGTTGATAAATACGACATTAAAAATCCCATTATATTTCACTCTAATGGACTGTGGCCATTTCTAACTTCACTCTTTGATAAATATACCCCCTGGGGTTTTCTTCATGATATGGAGCATCGTAGTACAAGTTACTAGAGATATCGATAAAAAGGTACTAGAGCTCATTTACAAATACAGCCATGATTCCAATCACATACAACTAGACACAATTTTTGTATGTATTAAGGTTATATAAGATAATTGCGCATAAACATGTTCCTCTCATTTGCATCTACCCAGTCTGGCTAATGAATTGTACACCAGTTTGTCTACTGATGCAGGGGAACCATGGCCTTACTGTACTGCCACTCTAAGGGTCATGCCACACTGGGTGTTTTTCCCCAAACGCCTTCCCTAACTTACACGCTGCGATTCGTTTTCCAAAGTCGCCCGAAGTTTCCTCGTTTTTTCATTAGCTGGCGCAGAGTGAGGGAAGGCATTTGGGGAGATTGGTCGCCGCAAAAACGAGGTGATTAGTCGCCACACGACCAAATCTCCCCAAAACGCCCAGTGTGGCCTGACCCGTAAAATGGTTGTAATTCCAGGGTTCCCAATACATGCTGCGTCAATACACAAAGAATAACCCTTAAACAAGATTTTGACACTCATTGCTAGAAATCACTCATCCTGACAATTCTGGAGCTATTGCACCAACCGCAAATCCGTGTACAGCCACAATTACACTGGGATTGTGGGGGAATGCTGCATTATGGCTAAAACATTTCAAATTGCAGAAATAGCACTCTGGATGCTGCTCTTGTAAATTAGCTCTCTTGACACATTACAGAAGAAAAGCATATCAATCAAAAATTAATAATGAAATTGCATTTTTGAGCTCTCTGGATAACAGGATTCCAGATAACAAATTCCACACCGGTAGCTGCTTTTCTTGAGTTTACATTTTGAAAGATTATTAGATTCCCTCATTATTACTATGATTGGGAATGGTACAAACATGCAAAGCTAATGAAATGTCAGCCCTCTTTCTACTAAATTGCTTTATACGTCATAGGTTATTTCAGATTCATATTAGGTATAATAACAGCTTGTTATTTTGACTTCACTTTCTTTGCAATTAATGAATAATAGAAGGGACAGGTTTTTTTCAGAAAAAGATCTGTCTGCTGCTGTAATTATTAGGAGAAGTCACAGTCAGAAAGTAATGAAGCAATGCGTTCCACAAACAGAATATGTTGGCCTTGTGTCTGTTAAGAACACATAAGTGGTTTCTGGACAGTTGTCTAATGAGGATATCAAAGATAACTTACAGCTGGCATGTTTGGTTTCTCTTAAAGGGGATCTATCGCGAAAATGAACATTTATTATAAGCTTCATCTCACTGAAATGAGACACTTTCTAAATAAAATCAATTAAAAATGCTGTTTTGTTTAAGAAATAGTCAAGTTATTCTTCAGTATCTCACTCTATCATTATTGTGATACTAAACTCTATAGTTAGTAACGGTATGGGTATATATAATTTATGTGAAAGTAGGGAGGGGTGTATGTATGGATGCTGGGTTTTCATTTGGAGGGGTTAAACTTGATTGACTTTGTCTTTTTTCAACCCAATTTAACTATGTAACTAACTATGTAACTATATATATATATATATATATATATATATATATATATATATATATATATATATACACACATATATAAAATTTCTTACTGTGGAAATATTTCAATGCCTTGAGAAGTATTCTACCTTGAAAATATACCAGCACATTTCTAATTTAACACAATGTGTGAATGAACTACACAAATCCATGTTCAGATGTATATATTTCATGCTATACAATTATATTTAAAGGTACTATTAGTCTGAATAAATGCAACAAACACTTTCATTCAGTTTGCAGAGAAGGGTAAAATATAAAAGTCCAGCTGATGTAAGAAAGTGTAACCGTATCCTGCTGACAGTGCAATATGTAAAGTTATATAATGTTTCAAAGACAGCATATGGGGAGACAGCAGGCTTTGTCAGAGGCGTGCCCCAAGAGCACACCATAAAAACTGATGACACACAACTGTCATTTATCCTTCGGCGACAAGGGAAAGTGCCCTTCAGTAGGACTTCCATATACTTTCCTATAGTAAAACTTCTGCTTTTATACTTTGTAAGTTTTAGTGAGATTGTTACAAAAAGAGACAGAGCCTGCTGGTACCTGCCGGGCCACAATGAAATTTTTTTGCGGGGAAGGAAGAAAGTGATGGCTGGAATGTAGAAGGTGCAACACAGACCCCTACCAAATTAAAAACAATTTAGTGGAAATCACAGTTTTCTCTTTTGCTATAGAACATAAAAAAATACTAAAGCTCCTTCCACATGGTTGCATGAATACACAGACCCCCATATTTAATATGGCACTAGGTTTGCCCAGGAGCAGTAACCCATAGGAACCAATCAGATGTTTGCATTTAAACAGGTGACTAGTAAATTCTAACTGCTGATGCTATGGGTTACTGACTTAGAGCCTTTTATTACATAACCCCCAGAGTGTCATAAATCAAGTGGAAACCTGAAAACCAAAGTAACAGTAAGTCATGCTGTAGATTCAATGATTTAATACGGTCCCTGGAGCCAGGGTGCAGGATTTTGGCTCTGGCCCCTCCCCTTCAGACACGGGCATGCGCAAACACCATTTTGATTCCAGCCTCCATGTCACGCCATAACCCAGGGGAGTGTGTGCCTGGGTGCAGCTGCACCCCCAATAGATATACCACGGTGTAGATTTAATATTGCCCAGGATATAAAGGGTTAATATAGTTCCTAGGTGCCACCCTTTTTTACCTATCACTTGATCTCACGATTGGTACAAAATTACTTGACTTAACAATTTTCTTTAAGTAAGTTTACAAGGCCATCTAGTCCTTATTCATTGGGTCTTCAGATGGACTCTCATTACCTCCACTTCATCTATTGATCCGTGGAATACGTTGGTGCTTTCTAAATATATATAATAATAACTGGGTCCCTTCTCCCCAATTCTACAGAGGCGTATCTTTTACCCAAGGATCTTCGCCTTACTATGTTCTTACTTGCCCCTGGCTTATACCACCATACATTCCTTTGGATTCCTTTGCTTTTAATATCACTAGCATGCCACAGGGCACATCTATACCTAAATGAATCTGGTATCAAGGGAAAGATAAAACTCTACTGCTCTACATACTGTATATTAATCTCTTTAGTTAGAGTACCTTTGGATGGCCCCAAAGGTAGAAAGTGTTGAGGTGAGTGTTTCAAAGAATAGTTCGAGAAATAAATGTTTAATGCAATAAATTGTAATCGCCTTTACGGCAAAAAAATATTGGCTGCTTGTTTAACCAACCGTATTATTAGTTTCACAATCCTTCCTTCACTCACAGTGCATACAGTAAGTAGAGCTTTGAATTGTTCCACAGACTAAACTATAGTTCCCATTAATTATTTTCCTATAGTTCTCTGTCTTCAGGTATCATAAAGCTATATATAAATATTATCTATATATTACATTTTTATTGCATTTTCATATACATTTGTGAAAGTTCCTAGTCAGTGAGTTCTATACAGTGTGTGTGTGTGTGTGTGTGTATATATAAATATATACAGGGCCACCATCAGAAATCACAGGGCCCTGTATGGCAACATTTTCTAGGCCCCCTGGTCCCCATCCCAGGCCAAAGCCCCGCCCCCACCCACAGTAAAAAGGCCACACATTCTTCAGAGCTAAAACAGTAAACCCCCTCCACAAGTTATAACAAGTCATTGGTGGCCAGTGCCTCCCTTCAAGTTAAAAAATATTAATTGGTGGCCAGCCCCCCTACAAGTTTAAAAAGCATTGGTGGCCAGGCCCCCCGCCCACAAGTTAAATACCATTGGTGGTGAGTTCTGAAGCCATTGGTGGCCAGGGTCCCCCTATAGGTTAAAAAAAACATTCCTGGTGAGCCAAATATTGGTGGCCTAGGCCCCCCACAAGTTAAAAAAATCAATGTTGGCCAGCCCCCCCTCCCCACAAGTTATAAAAAGACATGGCTTAATTGGCTTTTGGCAGAGAGCCCAGAACAGCCACCAGGTGCACTGTGATACTTTTGTAACAATTTTGAGATAAGCAAATAAGTAATTAACAATTAAGATAAAAATGTCTCTTGGGAGAACTTAGACTCACAGCTTAAAGGGCAATTCACCTTCAATAGCAAAACTGTAATAAATGAAAAAAAAACAGAACTGTGTTCAAACTTTCATAAACTGCCAAATTTTGTAAAATGAACATGGTAATTAGGGGGTGTGGCCACAAATGGATGTGGTCAAAATACCCCCGCGCTAAACGTGGCAACTCTTTTTGTCCCTTTTTCTATTTCCAAAATGTTGGAAGGTATGATATATATATATATATTTTATATATAAGGATATTATAAGTTACCGAGGAGTTCCATGAGCATATAAAAAAGGAGACCAGTATATTTATGGTACAAATATTTGGATCTGTGGATAAAAGGAACTAAGGGCCACACACTGCACATTTGACAAATGGATACACTTCATTTTCTGCAACTGGGCTGGATTTTGTGACTTGTTCCCTGAGGCAACAAGCAGACCAGGGGAATGGGTGGCTCCTGGGGAGCATTAGAGCCTGGCCCCTGGGTAGGGTTGCCACCTTTTATGGAAAAAAAATACAGACCTTCCTATATATTTATCTTTTCTCCCTATTAATAACATTGGGATCAGCCATCATTTTTACCGGCCAGGCCGGTAAAATACTAGCCAGGTGGCAACCCTACCCCTGGGGAACAACTGCTGCCCAAGGGACCAACAACAACATAAGACATGCAGTGAGCAGATTTTAGCATTCAGAGCCCCCCAGCCCACCAGCATTTCAACAACCCTCCTGCATGTCAGCAACCCCCCTGCACTTCAGCAACCCCCCCTGCACTTCAGCAACTCTCCTGCACTTCAGCCACCCTCCTGCACTTCAGCCCCCCCTGCACTTCAGCAACCCTCCTGCACTTCAGCCACCCTCCTGCACTTCAGCCACCCTCCTGCACTTCAGCCACCCCCCTGCACTTCAGCCACCCTCCTGCCTTCAGCAACCCCTCCTGCACTTCAGCAACCCTCCTGCACTTCAACCTGCAGGTGAAACACAAGCACTCAACTTTAATACATATTCATTCAAATACTTTCTCATCTTTTTTTAATTTTATCATATCAGAGCTTTTTTTTGCCTAAAAAGTGTTGTACTGCGCTGTGTGACCAGCAGGGGGGTTTCTGTAAAAAAGACTTGCTATATTTTTATATTCTTTCCCTATTAATAACTTTAGCATCATCTTTACCGCCAGGTGTTAAACCTAGTGACTAGTGCGCTGATCATTTACTTTTTCATTTTAGTTCGGTGATTTGATTGCATTTGCAGTCCTGCGTTGTTGTTTAGTGCTTGTATATTGTCACTATAAATCAGATATATTCCTCTTCCAAAAAAAAAGTCATAAAAGCAGTGGTGCGATACACAGGCCCCGCTGCAAATTTACTTTCAGTGTTTTAGGGTCCCCAAAATGTCAGGAGATGTATTTGCTGCACTCTAATCTTATCTCACCGTTTAGAATCCACACGTTCTGTCTGCGGTGGGCGTTCTGTAGCTGAGGGCGCAGCTTTCAGAGAAAATACGGTAGTAGGAAGTAGCTGCGTTCCCAGGGAGCCATTCGCACTCTCCTATAAGAAGTCTGCTGTGCAGTAACCCCTCATATCTGCAGGTACCTCAGTATAGATCCAGTACACGGGGCTTGTGTTATTACTGTTTATGTATTGGCGCTCGCCAATTCATCCTGCTTTAGCAGAGCTGTTATTGTAAATCATTTCTGTTTGTACATATCCTTAATAATGAGCTAGCAGACTCTTGTTTAACCTTGGCTTTGCATGGGCTGTTGTGTTACAACTCCCAGCAAGCTTTTACCATTGATTTTATACAGTGAATTGATAGAATTTGTAATTAGGCTCTCAAGGTTACAGAACAAAATCTCCACCCCTTGTTTTTAACTGATTACCCCCCAATCCCCGGGGCCACCCCTGAAAAGTCCCTGAGTCCCCTGTAGCAATGTAACTGCTGAGCTGCCTTTAAAGGGGTTGAATTAACTCTTAGTGGTGTATTTATCAATCAGTTTGGGGGTTGCCAGCCAAATTGGGCAACTAAATTAAAACCCAGGTCTAAATTAAAACCCAGGTGGGTTTTGAAAGTATAAACTAGCCATAGTATAAAAAGTATAAACTGGGCTACTTTTTGGCTAGTTTGTACTTTGGAAACCGGCCAAAGTTTTTCTAGCCCTAATGTGCCAAGCCTGTGTCACCCAGTACATGTTGGGTAATGTAGTTTTTTTGCTTAATTTGCCGACTGTCAAGTTTAATGTAAGACTACAATACCCAGCATGCAATGGGACTGACTTGTGTAGTACCCAGATTTCAGACTCTGTGCCCCAGTCTCCTGTCCCTCTTATTAATGCTTTCTCACATTTTCCGGCGACTTTCCTCAATTTGACAATCTTGTATTTCCAACCTAAAGGTAAACTACCCGTTTGTGAAACAGATGTAAAAGAGCTGTTATTAATATTGCTGCTTCCTATACTCCCTGTGCAATACTGTTTCATGGCCTCCTACTTGCTGTTATATCATCAATTGTTTTGGTTAACACGTGCCCATTATTTCAGCCCATCTGAAGTCATTTTATTGGTGTATTATTATTATTATCATTATTACTTCTGTAAACGTACTCCTGTTGCAAGTGAATGGAGTTTGAGTCATATTATGAAACCTGTTGAGGGAGGAAACATAAAGTGGCAGCGTGCCCTTGGTTGTGTATGTTGTGCAAAACATCTGACTCTCACAGTAACCCTTGTACTTCCAAGGCTCACAGTCACTACAGATATTCTAGAAATTCTAAAATCCCTTTAAACTGTCAGTTTGGTGCCCAGATTATCATCCCTTTCTGCACAGGCATTTCTGGGCAGGATAACACGCACAGACATATTAGTTGTGGTGACTTAGAAAGGATTATGTTATGCAAGGTGCTTTAATCTCTGTGATTGTAATAAGGGCCTTTACACATGGCGTTTATTCCTGCTCCCCCATGAGGTTAATCCTTTATGTGCTCCACCACTGGGGAATGAAATAACAGACACAGCCCGTGCTTCATGATGGAGCTGTACTCATTGAGGCGCATTTAAGCACCTGACACCGGTGGAACCCAACTTTTCTGGGAATTACAAGTTTAGAGCCAGAGTCGTCTGCCTGTTACCACTTACACATGCCAGTGGCAATTTTCACTCTGTTCTGATCAAAAATCTATTCAAAATTGGGCCATTTTTTTGTGCCCCTTAGTGCTATTGCACTTGAACCCTACAATCTCTCAATTTCAAACACAATTAGCATGCAGTTTTCTGCAGGCTTAAATACAATCCAAAATGAACTGAAGTATTGTTCCTAGTAACAGAATTGCCTCTGCCATATCCTCCTTCATGGAAGCTCTTATTGATTATTTTCAGTGCTTGTATTTAAACGTATTAGGAGTCAGAGTCGTTACATTTTTGGCGACTCCAACTCCAGATACCCATTTTCATTTTTTTGTGTTACTGTTCACTGTTATCATTCACTATAGTTTTGGACTATAGTCACTGCTGGGAACCACTGAATGCAGGTGGTATGCACCAAAGTGAGTTTCACCTGTGTTCGACTTTAAACTTTTAGTATAGTGGCCAATTCTAAACAACTTTTCCATTGGTTTTATTTTGTATAGTTTTATAATTATTTGCCTTTTTTCTTCCGACTCTTTCCAGCTTATTCCATCTAAAGAGCAGATGCTTTGTAAGCCAACAAATGTATTGTTATTGCTAATTTTTATTTCTCATCTTTCTAGTAAGGTCTTCTCCAATTCATATTCCAGTCTCTTATTCAAATGACTGCATGGTTGCTAGGGTAAGTTGGACCCTAGCTACCAGATTGTTTATAAGGCAAATATAAAGCTGCTGAATAAAAAGCTAAAAAGCTCCAAAACCACAAATAATAAGAAATGAAAACCAATTGCAAATTGTCTCAGAATATCACTTTTTACATCATACTAAAAGTTAACTCAAAGGTGAACAACCCTTTTAAAGTTGCAGCTCACTTGGTTATGCAGATGGTCTTTTTAGGTTTAGCTTCAGGGTGAAAAAAATACTGCTTTTTCGGTGGGAAAAAAAATGTTGATTTACATGCATCATCTAGTGCATTGAAATTAACTTTTCTGGCTCATGAGTGCTGCTTGATGGAAACTTTCTACTATATTTGCATTTGTTTGCACAATGAAGACAACATATTGTTGCTAACAGACCTATGTTTACAAATTAGTATTCTAAGATAACATTAGCCTTGTTAATTTCCTTGGCTAACATAAATAATGGCGATGTTTAAGGGCTAGTCCACACGGGGAGATAGCGACGCGTTTGCGGTCGCGGCGACCGGCGCAGGCGACAGTTTTGTATGGGCGCCTATGTAAAAACGCCTGTGCTAACCACACGAGGCGATGCGCTTTTCAACAGTCGCCTGAAAAAGCCTGGCGAGGCATTTTCAGGCGACTGTTGAAAAGCGCATCGCCTCGTGTGGTTAGCACAGGCGTTTTTACATAGGCGCCCATACAAAACTGTCGCCTGCGCCGGTCGCGGCGACTGTCGCGGCGCTTTGTCGCCGCGACCGCAAACGCGTCGCTATCTCCCCGTGTGGAATAGCCCTAAGTGCTTGTGTGCCAGCCTGCACCTTGTCTTTTTAATTCCCCAAACACAGATAAGTAAATACTCAGTCATAAATAAACAAGTGTTCCAAAGTCCCAATGAGAAGTTAATCTGGTAATATGGCAGTTCTCCAATGTATATAATATCTCTATGTAGCTTTCACACTCATGTTATCTTATGATCGTAGCAAATAGTGAATGCAGGTCAATTATGGGAGCATTTACATTCAGCTGAGAAAAGGTAAAGTCAGTAAATCGCTATGTATTACGATGGAGCTGTACAAACACCTTCCATTTCCTTTGTATTGTACCAATGATAGGGGTTTGCATGTACCTTTAATTAAATACTCTGAATATTTTACAGAATGCAGAATCCAAGAAAGGAAATGATTTCTCAGCTCCACAACCTTTGTGCTCTGGGTGATACGACTAAGCTGCACGCTCTTCTCAGCCATTCAGCCTCAATCATTAACGAAACAAGTGAACATGGATGGAGCGCTCTTATGTTTGGTGCTCGAAACGGACACTTTGATGTTGTAAATATGCTGCTGGAGAAAGGGTAAATAAATGTACATGTCTTTCACTGTCCTGTTTGCTCAGCGTGGTCACATTGGTGGAGGAAAGAATGATGCCTGGCTAAGGAATATACTTTCAGCCAATGAACCAAATAATCCCTGAATTGGCTTGCTATAAAAACTTCATAACTCAGCCCTACTAAGGGCACACAAATGTGGATATTTAATATGCCCTGGGCAAAAGTGCAAGAAAATTAAGGAACACAAGAGCTTGCACCTTAGTTGTAATGCATAGAGTACTTCTGCCTGCGGGAATGGCTGTGCAGCTCGCATTAGGTGGCACAGAACTGTCCTTACTGGCTGCTGTATGGATGGGTAGGGGCAGGCAATATAGCACTGCTGAATGTAGAAAGCACTGTATTAATCGGGCCAGTTAAAGGTCTCTGTGCTCCAAATGGAGGTCAGTGACCTGCAGAAATTGTGGGTGAAGGGAAGGCAGTAAAATGACTAATGCTGTTGTTTTTCTGCACTTTGCACACTGCTTTCCTATAAGGGAATGAGCCCTAAGGCTAATGCCACTCAGCTGATTCAAACTATTCAATCAGCCCCTACGCTGGCATTAGTCTTCTTCCTTGCCTGCACCCAGAGCCACTGCATCAGCCCAGGTACTGTTGCCAGAGTAGGGGCTGATTCTCGGCCTGCATTTTTTAACAGCCTGAGAATCAGCCCCATTTGGCATTAGCCTAAGGTGTTTAACCAATATTTCCTCCCCCCTTTAAAAATACTGCATAAAAATTGTGTTGATCCGTGGTTTGGGGCATTAACACATATCATGTACTTGTAGGGGATGTAGTACAGGTATGGAACCTCTTATCCAGAACTAGGGATGCACCGAATCTACTTTTTTGGATTCGGCCAAATCCTTCACGAAGGATTCGGCCGAATACCGAACCGAATCCGAACCCTAATTTGCATATGCAAATTAGGGGTGGGAAGGGGAAAACATTTTTTACTTCCTTGTTTTCTGACAAAAAGTGACGCAATTTCCCTCCCCGCCCCTAATTTGCATATGCAAATTCGGTTCGGCTGGGCAGAAGGATTCGGCCGAATCCGAATCTTGCTGAAAAAGGCCGAATCCCGAACCGAATCCTGCATTCGGTGCATCCCTATCCAGAATGTTCGGGACCTGTGGTTTTCCGGAAAACGGGTCTTCCCATAATTTGGATCTTCATTCCTTAAGTTTACTAGAAAATCATATAAACATTAAATAAACCCAATAAGGATTAATTATATCTTAGTTTGGATCAAGTACAGGGTACTGTTTTATTATTACAGAGAAAAAGGAAATCATTTTAAAAAATGTGGATTATTTGATTATAATGGAGACTATGGGAGCCAGCTGTTCCATAATTTTGAGCTTTCTGGATAAAGGGTTTCCAGATAATGGATCCCATACCTGTATATGGAAATCCATAATGCAGAAGGATCCAAACTACAGGACTACCATGTCCTATAGAGTCACTTTTGCACCCTAGGTTCCTTCATATATTGTGATTTAGCAATTTGTTACTACTAACAAAATGCTGCAACAGTTGCTCTGCTTTGTATATATAGCTAGATAGATGCACTTATAGATGTATGTAGTTATAGTTGTAAACAGTTACATAGCTATTGCTTACTGCACCCTTTTACCGTACTTTAAAGTATATCAGACCAGTGTTATGCTGGTATGTGTTTATTTCTTTCCTGTTGTATCACTAGAAGGCCTCATGCATATCTTCTCTGGACTCTTGCAGTTTATGTCCAGTAAAGGAAACCTGCATATTATGTGATTGTCATGCAAAGAGGTTGCATCTAAAGTTTAAAGAAAGGTTAAGAAAAATCCAATGAAGATTTTCATTGTGATTGATGAATGGGAACGTGATTCTATGGAGATAAATGGGCATGTGATTGTAGAACAGACTGATTAGATTCCTAAATTGCTGCTATGTCTGACACTCAGTCAGATTGCACGGTGTGATAAAAACACATTTGTGTGCCATTTTCTGACTTGACTTAGCAACTAATCACAGTTGGAATTGATAGAATCTGAATTAAAGAGAAGACAAGCATGTGGAGTACACTAAAATCATGGCTACAGTTCTTAAAGAAGGCTATATACTGTGTAAAAACAAGAATCTGCCAGTACATTATATTCTTTTAACTATAGAAGGAATGGCCTAGAAATATATGCGGTTTTTGGGCAGATTTATTGAAAAATTCCCCCAAAACCCCACTAGCCCTGCCCATTTGTTCCACTTCCTGCCTGCTGAATTCGCTGGCTCAGAGCCTCAGCGTACTGTAGGATAGGAACCAATCAGCATCTAGGTAGACCTGATAGAAAACTGAAGTCTGTCTTTGCCTGTGTTACTGCAGTGCTGTGATTGGTTATCCCATCCCAGTGTGCTTATGGCAGGGACTGTTAGTACATGCCCACCCCTAATTTGAAATAAGGACCGTAGCAGAACTATAGGGAGCTCTAATAAAGGGGCCACTCGTAGAGATTATATTAACTTTTAGCCCAGAGTAAAACCAGCACCATTTATTATTCTTTGTTGCCTACAATATTAGGTGGATTTTCACCAATCCTACATGTCTACTTTAATACGCGCTAAATGCACTTTGTTATATATTATGATATAATGTAACTCATCAGAGGTCCATGTTGTGTAGACATGAGTACACAAAGAACATGTATTAATAGTTGTGTTTGTTTCCCTCCAGGTGTGACAGAACACTGGTTAATAAGTCAAACCAGACTGCTTTGGATATAGCCAAGTTTTGGGGTCACAAACACATTGCTGACTTACTGACTTATACAAAAGGAGGATCAAAACCCCACTTTTTATTAAATGCTATAGAAGAATACGATAATTTTTTTTGTAGTACAATTCTGGACAAAAGGAGTGATAAGAGGACAGATATTAATTGGCTAAAATCCAAACAAACTCAGGCCAGCACTGTTTATATCCTGTTTTCCAACCTAAATCCATTAGTTCATTTAGTTGGGGGCAGAGATACTCCAGAAGAACCAGAAATCAAGCTTTGCAGGCTGCAGTCGGAGGAAGTGAAGGAATACCTGTTCAAGCCTGAAGGTGTCACTGTGATATTTCTTGGTGTTGAAAAACAGTCGAAATCTTTTAATTCCTCAGAACCCAAAAAAGATTCTGGTGGGGAGGATGATGGACTGATCACATGGTTTGGGCTTAATGCAGACAATGTATCTACTGAACAGTTTGAAAAGAAACATGAAGGTTGCTATTTTCTACAGCCCCCAATGCCTGCGTTTATGCAGCTGAGCCCTAAAGAAGCAGGTGAGAAAGATTCATAAGTGATGTCCTTAATCTTATCCTCCAAGACAATATTTTTTTTTTTTTCAGAACCCTTTATTAAAGGAGTAGTTGTTCACCTTTAAATTAACTTTTAGCTTGATATAGAGACTGGAATATGAATAGTAGAGGCCTGAACAGAAAGATGAGTGGTAAAAAGTAGAAATAACAATAAATGTGTAGCCTTACAGAACATTTGTTTTTATATGGGGTCAGTGACCCCCATATGAACTCTGTAAAGTCAGAAGAGTCGGAAGAAAAAGGCAAATAATTTAAAAACCTATAAAAAAAAAAATAATAATAATGAAGACCAATTGAAAAGTTGCTTAGAATTAGCCTTTCTATAACATGCTAAAAGTTAACTGAAAGGGGAACTAAACCCTACACTTCCCCTCCACTGCCCCCCTCCAAGCTGCCTTCTGCTGACCTGCAATAAATCTGCAGAGTTGTGCTGCGAAGTTCAAAGGAGTCCAAAACTGCAAGATGCATCAGCAATATTTTCAGATTAAAAGAAAAAGAAACCCTCATTTAGCTGTTTATTTATTCTTTGACAGATCTACAGAGAAAATTGTAAAAATGATAACATGCTGGCAGTAAGAAATTCAAGGGTTGCATATTTACATCTGTTGGTCAATTTCTCATACTCATTTCCATTACATGGAGTGGATTTCACAATATCCATTGTATTGCAATGTCATTTTGATGTATGTATGATCCCATCCCATACCTGTATATCTACAAGCTGTAGATATACAGGAATGGGATCCATTATCTGGAAACCCATTATCCTAAAAGATCCAAATTACGGAAAGGCCATCTCCCAGACTCTATTATATCCAAATAATCCAAATGTTTAAAAATGATTTCCTTTTTCTCTGTAATAATAAAACAGTAACTTGTACTTGATCCCAACTAAGTTATAATTAATCCTTATGAGAGGCAAAATAATTCTGTTGGGATAATTTAATGTTTAAATACATTTTAAGTAGACTTAGGGGCCTATTTATTGTGCTGTGTGTGTTGCCCAAAAAAAAGGTGTAAGAAGCTGTGTAAAATATATGGCGAATTTATCAAGGTGTGTTTTATTTTACGCCATGTGAATGCCAGATTTTCCATTATTATTTTACACTGCTTCAGACCTTTGTAAGTTCCGACAGAAGTTGCTAAAAGAAAAACACTTTAAAAAGTGACTCAATTTTTACACCTTTTTTTACACTGCGATGCCTCGCAATGTGTGGCAAATTATTCCACCATTTTTTACATCACATAATAAATCTGCCCCTTAATGTATGGTGATTCAAATTACAAAAACATCCTTTATGATCCCTTATGCAGAAAACGCCAGGTCCTGAGTAGAATCCGTATTTGTATAATTTGTATCTATATAATTCACTTTGTATTATATTGTATATTTAACACAAAAATTAAAAATACCTAAATAACTTCCACTGTGACTCTAGTGTACGCACTTTCAATATATACCCTCCAGAGAATTTCGGAAAAGGAGAACCTGGCATTATTTGAAACACCTGAGCTTTAGAAATATACACAATTTTTTGGACTTTTTTTTTACAGTAAATTGGAACTTTTTCTGCTCACAAAGCTGCAGGAGATTTCTGATTATAATGTTTTCATAGGTATAATTGGTTCTCTTGTGATTCAGAAACTTTGATACAATTCCTTTCTTTTGGAAATGGTTGCATTGGAATGAATTACACACTCCCCTGAATATCGTTTCCCTGTAATCATATTAAACTCACAGAGAAGCTAAAGTGGACTTCGGTGGGAGAGAATGACTGCACTAAGGCAAACTTCCCTGTGGCTTTTCATTCATAAACATGTGCAATTGTTTTTTTTTTTTAGTTTGTACACGGGTTAATGGAATCATTGGATCAGCAGTTTTTCAGCAATTTATTTTTTGTTTTTGGAAAAATAGTGTTGAGAAAATATATGGGCTAGTCTTCAGTCATTGCCTTTTGTGCCTTAATTGCAACTATAAATTATGTAATGTTTGTAGAACTGTTGCCTGGAATCAACGAGGGACAGTTGAATTAGTTTTTGCCTATGTTTCTGTAGAAAAGTCGCTGCTGCAAAACCCTTGGAGCAGTGGAATTTGTCCAAAATGCTTTGGTTAGTAACATACTGATCTGCATTTTATATATTTTAAGGTATATTAGCCCAAGCAAGATCTGTTCTGGCATGGCACAGCCGGTACAAGTTCTGCCCAACATGCGGCAGTGCAACAATCATTGAAGAAGGTGGATACAAAAGAACATGCTTAAAGAATGAATGTCCTAGTCTGCGAGGGATCCACAATACATCATATCCAAGAGTTGGTAAGACCATCATTTATAAACTTGTTTTTTTATGTCCTGTAGGGAAAAAAGGTGACACATGTATAGTTATTGCTACATTTTATTACTCCTCTTTATATCCAGACAATCCCCTAATAGTATTCCAGTCCCTTATTCAAATCAATGCATGGTTGCTAGAGTAATTTGGACCCTAGCAACCAGATTGCTGAAATTTCAAACTGGAGAGCTGCTGAATAAAAAGCTAAAACTCAAAAACCACTAATAATAAAAATGAAACTAATTGCATGCTAAACGTTAATTTAAAGGGGAACAATCTCTTTAAAGGGGCTGTTCACTTTTGAGTTACCTTTTGGTAGGGACAATTTGCAATTGATTTTAATTTTCTATTAATTGTGTTTATTTTAATTATTTCACTTCTTGTTCGGCAACTATCCAGTTTGTATCCGCTATCTGGTTGCTAGGGTCCAAATTACCTTAGCAGTCAGGGAGCCATTTCAAGGAGAGACTGGAATATGAATAGAAAAGGGTATAAAGAGAAAAATAAGGGAAGTAGGCGATGGGAAGATTTGTTGCCAAGATAAAAATGCACGACTGCTGGACGACAAATCTCCTGAAAATGCCTCTCCATTAGAAATAATTGTAATTGCTTGTGGTAAAACCAACAGATCGATTAGTTCTTCCAAAGTCGCTCAAAGTTGCCTTTGGAAGGAAACGTTGGTAAACTTTGTGATTTGTTGGTTTTGCTGCCAGAGATTTCAGTTATTTCCAACGGAAAAGCATTTTCAGGAGATTTGTCGCCCGCAATTTTGCATAATTAATCACGGGTAAGATGTCCCCGTCGGCCACTGCCCTTGTTAGAAAAACATAACAATAGCAATAAAATTAACAGAGCAACAGATTTTTTTGTTGGCTGTTGGGGTCAGTGACCCCCACTTGAAAGCTGGAAAGAGTCAGAAGAAGAAGATCATTTTAAAACAATAAAAAATAAATAATGAAAACCAATTGAAAAGTTGCTTAAAATTGGCTATTCTATAACATACAAAACGTTAACTCAAAGGTGAACCACCCCTTTACATTTGCCATCAGGGAAATATTTAATAGTGTATTAGTATTGGCTTCTAAAGCATATCTTCTGTTTATGCTTAGATCCTGTGGTGATAATGTTAGTTATTCATCCTGATGGAAACCATTGTCTGCTGGGAAGACAGAAGAGATTTCCAGTGGGCATGTTCTCTTGTTTAGCAGGATTTATTGAACCTGGTAAGTTTTCATCTCTATTCATTTGAACCTTGTGCAACCAGAAGGTTTTGTGGAATGTTTATCCCCTTCTGACTTCAGCTTACCTCAGGGGACAACTTGTAGCCAAAATGTCACCTCTCTATGTCAACATTGCAAGAGAGCACCACTATGTTATTCATATTGATGGGCAGAAGAGGAGCTGCTCCCTCTGCTTTTTTTACATAATGCCTGCAGATGTTTTAGCCAGTATGAGCTGAGAAGTTAGGTTGATGGAACCTTCCAGTGTAGTATTTAAATGTTGCTGAATATAGTGTTTGGCACTACATTGCCTGCCAACTCTCCCAATAATATTTCCGCAATCTCAATTGAGTTGTGACATTATAGAGGCTTTACTATACGGTTTTCTGTTATCTGCATTTTTTTTCAGGAGAAATTATTGAAGATGCAGTTCGAAGAGAGGTTGAAGAGGAGAGCGGGGTAAAAGTTGGTCATGTTCAGTATGTATCATGTCAGCCATGGCCCATGCCTTCATCCCTAATGATTGGCTGCTTGGCAGTTGCAATATCTACTGAAATTAAAGTTGACAAAGTGGAAATAGAAGATGCCCGTTGGTTCACTAGAGAACAGGTAGATATTAATTTATTTATATTTATATACAACCTTTTTTACCCATTAGCCAAATTCAAATGTGAAAAGAGTTGGGAAGCAACACAAGCATCCAAAATATTCCTGGGGGTACCAAAAAAGGTCTGTGATTGGCTATATGGTAACCCCTATGTGGACTTAGCAGCCTTCAGGAGTCTCTGTTTGGCAGTACATATGATTTTTTATGCAACCAAAACTTGCCTCCAAGCCTGGAATTCAAAAATAAGCACCTGCTTTGTGGTCACTACAACATCCAAGTGGTTGGTGAAAAACATGTTGCTCAGGAGCCACTGATTGGGGATCACCACATTAAATGAACAATGTAAATGAACCATAGAGGTGGAGCAGACAATTACTTTCACTTTCAATTCAGCACTTCTTGGATGTCACTGCTCATTCCCCCAGTTCTCTTTACCATATAATTGTGTAGCCAGGGCATGGGGATGGACATCGGGTCCCCCATTCTGGTGCACAAACAAGATTCTGAGATGACACAAGGCTTGTCTTAATAACAGTGTCCACAAAATGGCTGCTGTCTGCTTGCTATAATTTTGAAATCCCAGACTGAAGGAAACAAGATTCAAATAATTTATATAGTGTAATTAAAGTTCATTTTCCTTGACTAATCTGATAAAATAGGATTTTGAATAATTTTTTTGGGTGACGGGTCCCCTTTAAGCTTGATAAATGGCCACACATAGGCCTGAAACGTTGCTGACCAGGTTTTGCCGTGGAATTGTGAATAAAGGCATTTTTAAATTAAAAGGTGCTGTACGAAGAGTTTTTGTTTGGCTGTCCCTGGTGGATGATGGACCACTGATGGTACGTGCACCTGGCTACTTAAAATTGAGGGTTAATTTGAGCAGACTCTAACTAGTTATCCATGTTTTTTTTTTTAATAAAATATAACATAAATTCAGATTTATTAAATAACCCCCTTAGTGTTATCTTTGCAGTTAGAATATGAAAACATTTGGTTGTGGAT
This sequence comes from Xenopus petersii, assembly GCA_038501925.1. NCBI lineage: Eukaryota > Metazoa > Chordata > Amphibia > Anura > Pipidae > Xenopus > Xenopus petersii. The sequence continues at coordinate 196,423,569 of CM076672.1, forward strand.
AAAATCCCTACAATAGTCACATTTTCTGTAATCAGAAAGTTCCACGTGAATGCTGCTAAATGCATGCCGACAACTCTGCCTTAGAACGTGTCCTCAGTGTTCTCTTGATCATGTGGGATTTTCTCCGTTTGGATGAGCAGTGGGCAAGGCTGCTGAGCAGATTCATTGCACCATGGGCACCCACATTTCATCTAATGGATTTCTCTTCTCTTTGGAACCTGCCAGCAGACTTGAGTTTCAGAGGTGTTATAAACCCCATGAAATCCCATGAATGGCCAGCGCACTTCCTCTCATTTTGTACCTCCATCTGTACCATTTTTGTTATAAAGCAGTAATGAATATAATCTCAGCACTTTTTCCAAATCCACAGACTTTGGAGGATTAAATTCTTTCATGTGTAATTCAATTTTCTTTGCATATTTAGAGACCAGAGTGATGCACAGTGGGACACTCCAAAGTCTGCATTTTTGTCTTGTAATCTTTTTATTGCTTCCTCTGTTGGAAGCACAGGTTTTATTGGATTCTTTGCCTTGCTTTATCATACATTCCTTTTTAGCCATAAATCATCTATATTGTTCATTGCCTTTAAAAATGCAAATCATGTCACTGCACGAAAATGTTCTTTCTGTAATAACAGCAAAATATGATCTTAAGTGAAAGATAGAGAGAAAAGAAATGTGATTTGTTTAATATAACAGCAGCGTATTTTCAAGTCAACCTCTGTTCTCAGCTGTCATGTGAAGGAAAACAATTCCATAGCAAATGGGAAATAGACTATAAAACAATGTAATTGCAGCATCTTGAACAAAGACAAGCTAGTGTGTAGTTAAAGTTAAAGCCTAATAATGTATGCCTAGCAGCCATGGGTCCTGAGTTCAGTTCTCAAGGAGACTGTATATTCCCCACTGTCTGCTTGAATTTCCTCCGGCTACTCTAGTTTTCTCCCAAAAAAACACACAGGCAGGTTAATTGGCTTCTGGTGAAACTGACCCATGTGTTGTGAGTCGATAGGTGCCGCCGATTATTCGCTCCACTGGGACAGGAACTATCTCTGCAAAGTGCTGGGTAAACAGGTTGGCACCATACAAATAAAGGATACTAAATAACACATTTATGTTATGCAGTTGTGCAGGAAATGATTTATACAGAACCACACATTAATTCCTAGCTGTCAGATGCATCATGTGTTACCATTATTTGCAGTATTTGTATTTAATACACATCTGACACTAGTCCTAAACCTTATTCATTCCTCAAAACTAAGGTTATTAAATGATTAATTACTGGAAATTCCTTGCCACATTCAAGGTAAGCTGCCATCTTTGAATGTGCAGGGCTGTTTAAAAAAATGTTGCAGCCCATAGTTGTCCAATGAATAATCCTGTGTAGGTGCACTAAGGGCAGATTTAGGTGGCAAAGAATTCCTGTTGTGAAAATTTGTGCTCCAACATCCTCTGCTCCAGCTTGAGCGAGTATATGCTCTGAACAGGAATTCTTCGCTACTTTTATTACTTTATTTACTGCCCATATCTAAGCACAGAGGATGCTGGAAGAGTATGGGGTCACAGTGCTAAAAAGAGATTTTTGGAAGAAGAGGGTTGCTGGCCTGGCATCTGAAGTAAGTGAGTAGTATCAGTCCTGTACACACTAATGATAAGCCTTAAAGGAGAACTAAAGCTTACTAAAGAAGTAGCTAGAAATGTTGTACATTATGTTTTTGTGCCAACCCAAGGCAAACACAGCCCTTTTGCAGTGAAGATCTGTCCCTACAAATATACCCCAGTAGCTCCCCATCTTCTTTTCTGCGGATTCACTGCACATGTTCTGTGCTGCTGTCACTTACTGAGCTTAGGGACAGACTCACAATATACAGTACACATAGAATAGAAATGTCACAATATAAGGTGATTAGTAATTGATACAGATAATTACTACATGGCAGCACAGAAACAAGTTCAACTATTAGGGTTGAACTCCATGGCGCAACTTCTTCAGATCCAATGCGCTGAGAGGAAGCACATGCGGTAAGACAGATGTGCTGGATATAATGTAAGTAATAGAACTATCTAACCTACAAACTGCATGCATACAACACGACTGTCTGATGTGAACGCCGCACGTTACAACAGTCGTGGCGTGTCAGATGCATGCCGTTCGTAGGTAGGTTCTAATTCTATATTATTATATTCTGTGCATCTGTCTTGCCGCATGCACTTCCTCTCTGCGCGTTGGATCTGAAGAAGTCGAGTTCAGCCCTTCTAGGAATGTAATAATCAGCCCTGTAGCAACAGCTTATATTACAGATAAACCTCATTTTCTGCTTGATAATTTGCGATGACCCCTAAGCTTAGCTTCTCAACAGCTGCTCAGAGCCCACTGAGCATGTGAGTGTCACAGACACTTTCCAAGATGGTGACCCCCTGTGACAAGTCCTGGATCATTACTGCTATTAAGAAACTGGTGCAATTAGTTAAACATATAAAATATGGCATTTTTAGACATAATCATTTTTAGGGTTTAGTTTTCCTTTGAATGGGTTGTTCACTAATGTAGATTTTGGTATTCTTAGATAATTTGTAATTCGTCTTGATTTAATTTATTTCTTATGCTTTTAGTTATTTAGCTTTTTGTTCAGCAGCTCTCCAGTTTGGTATTTCAGCAGCTATCTGGTTGCCAGGATCTTACCCTAGCAACCAGGCAGTGGTTTGAACGAGAGATGGGAATATGAATAGGAGAGTGCCTGCATAGAAAGCTAAGTAATGAAAAGTAACAATAATTATAAAATTGTTGCTTCACAGTGGCTGCTGGGGTCAGTTGCCCACATTTGAAAGCTGGAAACAGTCAGAAGATGAAGGCAGATAATTTGAAAACTATAAAATAAAAATAATAATAAACTATAAAAAGAAATAATGAAAAGCAATTGCTAGGTTGCTAGGAATAATACATTCTATAGCATGTTAAACGTTAACTTCAAGATAAACCACCCCTTTAATATACCCCCTTGCGACACTCTACTAGAGGATAAATTCCAGGCTCATAAATACTGTATATAATTTATTAGGAGGGAGTTACTGTTAATTTACCCTTCCTGGAAAGGTGCAGATACAGAAGTGATACATGAATACACTTTCTGCACTGAAACTATTCTTGCCATTAATGTGTGGTGTTATAATGAGAAGAAACAAAAATGTTTCTCATTATTTGCTTCTAACAAATGTATTGGGATTCTGAATGGAGCCCTGGTGTCCAGGCAAAGATTGTAATTCCAGGAAATAACACTGTGTTCTACATTAGGATTAATGTCATATAAATCATACATGATTATAACAAAATCTGTTCTTTGTATTGCAGGTTGTAGATGCAGTGATTAAAGGAAACCATCAGGCATTAACTGTACCGCCAAGGCAAGCCATTGCCTATCAGTTAATTAAGCATTGGATTGGAATGAATGCCAATCTCTAAATCTTCAAATCTGTGGGATCTAAATATACATTTTACATGTTTATTTGAAGAACTGAGAAATGCAGTTTCCATAGGGATGTATCATCGTTGCACCTACAGGATGACATAAACAGTATAATCAATGCAATAAATCCCAGCTGCCGTCAAGATTTAAGCAGAATGAAAACTTATCCAGAAACCCGGTATCCAGAATGCTCTGAATCATGGGAAAGCCAATTCCAATATATTTTAAGCAATTGATTCTAATTTTGGAAAAGTGTTTCTTTTTCTCTTTAACAATAAACCAGTACCTTGTACTTGTTGGTAACTAAGCAGCATGAATCCATATTGGTGCCAAACAATCCTATTGGGTTTATTTAATGGTGAAATGGTTAATGGCAGACTTCATTATGAAAAGAACCCTTATGTAAAAAACCTCAGGTCCCAAGCATTCATGATAATAAATCCTTTATATGTATTTGTTTCAATTTTAACCTTAAGCTCATCAATTCGCCTTTTGGGACTTATAATGCTTGGGTTACATATTAAAAGTCTGTTATAGAATGTACTGATTCCATTAAATTGTGTACTCTAGGTATACTGCACCTAATTCAGGTATGGGAACTCTTTATACAGAAAACCAATATCCAGAAAGCTCCTAATTACAGGAAGGCCATCTCCTATAGAGTCCATTATAATTTTAAGTTCTTATTTTTTTTTTTTAAAAAAAAATCCTTTTTCTCTGTAATTATAAAACATTTTCTTGTATTTCTTGGTAACTAAGCTGCACAAATCCATATTGGGGGGTAAAACAGTCCTATTGGGTTTATTTAATGTTTAAATGCTATTTAGTAAACAAAGTATGGTAATCCAGTTTATGGAAAGACCCCTTATCTGGAAACTCCCAGGTCCCAAGCAACTTTATTTATACTTAAAACATATTAATAACTTGTCCATGTATATTGGATACAACCATTAAAAGCATGGCTGTCCAACTAAAGGCCTGCATTCCAGATGTGGATCCTCCAAGAAATGTTTTTGCCCCCCTCAGCCTGACCAAGATCTCCATAGACCTCTTTGTCTGTGAAATTGGCACACAGCATGGGAAAACGTGGACACAACTAAATTAAGGTGCTGTTGATGTTTTGTCGAAAAGGTTTATGAAATCAAAGAAAGGCCAATCACTCAAAAAGATGTCTCCAAACCTCACTCAGGTTAAAGGAGAAGGAAAGCAATGGAGGCATTTTATTGCCAATAGATTAGCTGCAATAGTGCAAGCTAGAATGCTATATTTATTCTGTAGAATATTTTTCCATACCTGAGTAAAAAGCTCTAGAAACTCTCTTTGTTTAGAATAGGAGCTGCAGTATTAATGTGGTGTGACATCACTTCCTGCCTGAGTCTCTCCCTGCTCTGGGCTCAGATTACAGTAGAGAAGGGAGGGGTGGGGGAGAGGAGCAAACTGAGCATGCTCTTGCCCAGGGCAATGAGGTTTAAGCTGAAGGCAGGAAGTCTGATACAGAAGCCCATGAGTACACAATAGCAGGAAAGAAATGCAGTGTTTCTTTTGACAGGGGACTCAGAGCAACATTACTTTGGGAGTTTACTTGTATATTTAGATGGACCTTTCTGATAAGGCTTACTTAGTTTTAACCTTTCCTTCTCCTTTAAGGCTCAGAGCAGTGCCCAAGAGCACTCTTCACTCTGTACTACTTGTGTTATTATGTGACTTCATTAGAACGCGTGCAACATATTGTGTAAACATACTTTCTGCTAAATTTGCCATATCTGATTATTTAAATTGTGCCATCAAATGTAACAAAACAAAAGCATGAAATTGGAATCGGTTTAGGCAGTGACCATCCATGATGAGCAGCAATCATAGTAATCACTATAGGCACTATAGCAATTACAGCCCCTTTGGGTTTAATCATTTTAAATGTAAATGCATATGCTGTAAAAATTAAAGAAAATAGCCTTTCTAGGAATCCTTTCACTTCTGCAACTGCATATTAAACCCCCCCAAAAAACTCCTCTGTACGCAGTATATCTATGAATAATCTTTTTCTGCAGCATGCCCAGGTGCAGGAAGCGGTTATCAGAGAAACGTGAGTGCTCCACAAGTGCCTAGCAGCCTCATTCCACTTAATGTTGTTATCCTGTGCTTCACTTCTCTTCCTGCCGGATTACACAGCGAGTGCAATGGGAGGTAGGGATGCTAGCAGATGGCTAATTTAGTCTCTTCATATATTCTGAGAGCATTTTAATAAGCTGACATTTGAAAGAATATGCTGCATTTCAGACGAGAATTTTAAGTGCAGATGTATGTTTGTTGCCCACTTATAGACAAATATAGCAAATAGGGCATAAATGCTCATAAAAACATAGCACAATGCAGTAATCAGTGCTACTGACCCCAAAAGGCGGGGGGCGGGCATAAAAAAGCTCTTTTTTTATTTCGAGAACAGCAATCCTTAATCATTTACTTCTTCATCTGTTCTTTTTTTCCCTTTCTTGATGTTTTTTTCTTTTACAACATATAGGGGCACATTTACTAAGGGTCGAATATCGAGGGTTAATAAACCCTCAAATTTGGCCCTCGAATTTAAATCTTTCGAATATCGAATTCGAAGGATTTAGCACAAATCCTACGATCGATCAAAGTAAAAACCGTTCGATCGACGATAAACTTTTTTAGAGGAAAAAATATGATCCATGAAAATAATAGAAATGCCAGTAAATTGGCCCCTAATGCTTTGTCAAGGCCAGACTTTATGCAAATGAAGCATCTTTTCTTTTAGGGATTGTGAGACAAGCACACATATACATTAAAACCCATTTTATTTTAGGCGTTAGTGATGCTTTCTTTACTACTGTATTGGGATTACTCAGACATGTATATGTATATATATATTGAGAAACAATTATTTTGCATAAGCTAGTAGCATAGTTCATTGTTTTTATTAAACTGTGCCTTTTTGGCCACGGCAGCCTCATTTATTTTCATCTTTTATTTCAGTTTGTGAACCTCTCTGCTGTATCACTTCATTTTGATTTCTTTAGAATGTAAAAACAAATACATATTGGCCTGGTAATCTCTGCTGAGCCTCTCTGTGTGCTCTTGAATTCACACTAATATTTTTTAATGAGGGACCAGAACTAATTCAGCAGTGACCTTGTCTGAAGAGCTGCTTCTCTTATGAATCCATTTCAGTGATCATTGGCTGTACTGTCAATCGACTGGCAGTTTGCCTTTTCCTTTGGTTTAGGTGAGCAGTGTAACAGATGAGAAATTGACTCATGATCATTCTTGTTACAGGCTCTCAGTTATTCTGGGAGCTTCGCCAGACTAAGCAGATGGTGGCATACTGTGAACTCAAAATCTGCATTTGCTCAATATAAGGTATATGATGGCATTGGATAGAACTTGCTGGGATCAGGACTAGAATGAAGAGCAGTAGGGTTTGCTAAGGTTTGTATTCATCAGTTTCACAATGAGCAATGGGCTCCTCACTTTATAGTCTGTGTCAAGTTTTATTCATTTTTTTGATACACAGCGTTGAGTTATGATTATGAGCAGCGTGTGACACTGTAATTTCCAAACATTTACAGAGCTCATTTATCAAGTCTGCGGCATTGTGTGCAAAGTGCACAAATAAGTCCTGCTGAAACCCCAACTCTCCCCCTTCTGAATGCAGCACTCAGCATTACTGCATGCAGAAAAGACAGCATGTTTGCATCCCCTGAAATCCCCCCCTAGCTTGAAAGATATTTAGATGGACAGGCTAATAGGTTTGGATGCTGTATAGTGCAACTGAGCACTGTATTTGATTCCTCACTTTCAGCTGACGTTGGCCGGATGCAAGTGCTCTGTCTGAGTACTGAGTGGTACAATTGTGCACCCCTTGTTCTCTTGCACTTCAGCCCTATGGCCAGCCTAGAATTTAATGCTTTGGCATAGTTTAGGTGGGTTTCAAAATAGCCTTTGGCACAGAAACTTTGTTGATGTTTTTGAGATTGAAAGATAAATTCTTGTACGTCTTGTGTAGTCTCATTGGTTGTCCTATGTGTACAGGTATGGGATTTGTTATCTGGAAACACGTTATCCAAAAAGCTCCGAATTAAGGAAAGGCTCCCATAGACTCCATTTTATCCAAGTAATCCAAATTTTTACAAATGATTTCCCTTTTCTCTGTAATAATAAAACATTACCTTGTAATTGATCCAAACTAAGATATAATTAATCCTTGTTGAGAGCAAAACCAGCCTATTGTTTTTTTTTTTAATGTTTACATGATTTTCTAGTAGACATATGGTATGAAGCTCAAAATGACAGAAAGATCCATTATCCGGAAAACAACAAGTCCTGAGCATTCTGAATAACAGGTCCCATACCTGTATTGCTTTAATTACGTATCTGGGTTGACAAGAAGTGGCTTGCAGCAGACAGCTGCCAGAGTTTGGTTTTCTATAAATAGAAAAGTAGAAACAAATTTCACATTTTTTTTAATATTAAGTTAAGTCTAGAAAATTAATAGGTTTGCGGTCATGAAAGTATTTGAACTTAAGTCCTACGATATTATTGTTGGCATAGTCTACAAAGTAATGAAACTCAGCAAATGGGCCTAGCGAAATAGTGATTAAATCATCAATATAGAGACCAAAGAAGACTGTGTTGTTTTTTTAGGGATTCTTATTATATTGTTCTCATCAGCCCTTCCAGAAAAAGTTTTTTTTTCCTGTATAATAACAAATATTATAATTTTTATTTTATAAAAATAAAAAAATATTTCCCAATTACAAATACTTTTTTAAAGGGTCAGGACAGGGCAGAGAATCTTCTTTCTTATGTTTCTCTCTAGTTCAGCCCCCAAGTTATAACTATTTAACTATATCTACTTTGTTAACCCATGTCAAAATTAATTTGCCCCTCCACTTGCACAGAGTGATTTTCAGATAGACTTGTTTGAGATCCCAGAAATAGTTCCCCATATATATGTGTGTGTATATATATATATATAGAGATATATATATATATATATATATATATATATATATATATATATATATATATATATATATTCTTCATGATTTGGCCGAATACCAAACCGAATCCGAATTCTAATTTGCACATGCAAATTAGGGATAGGAAGGAAAAAAAGTAGAAAACAAATTTTTTACTTCCTTGTTTTGTGACGAAAAGCTATTTGATTTTCCCTTCACCACTCCTAATTTGCATATGCAAATTCTGATTTGGTTCTGCCAGGCACGAGGATTCTGGCATATCTGAATCCTGCTAAAAAAGCCCAAATCCTAGCCGAATCCTAAACCAAATCCTGGATTCGGTGCATCATATATATATATATATATATATATATATATATATATATATAGATATATATATATATAAAATAATTATTTTTATGTAAATAATGGAAGAAACTTTTGATAAGTTATTACTCATAGAGGGGGTTCAGGAATCAGCCCAGTCTACCAAGTGGTCTGATTACCTCGAATGACCTCGAAACTCGAATGGTATTTTATTTAAGAAAAAACTTGAACATCTAAAATTTGAAAGAATTTTACCGACCCGAAAATTCGAATCGAATTTGAACGGAACTCGATACCTGTTTTTTCTCCAAAAAAAAAACCTTGTATGTCAGGAAGTCTATTAACATCTTCAAATGGGTCAACTGACCTTTGCCATTGACTTCTACATAAACTCTATATAAACTTCGATAGGTCGCCATAGGTGATGACCTATTGAATTCAAGTTACTTTCAGGCTCGAGGTATGATAAATCTTGAATTCGATTTCAAATTCGGATTTTTACCAACTTGAATTTTTGAGTTTTGACCGAAAATTCAACTTGAAAATTCTAATTCTAATTTACCATTCGAACCTTAATAAATCTGCCCTTAAATGTCTGAAAATCAATATATAGGTGCAGAACATTGAATTCATTAGTCAAGACCTTCAAAAGATATACCACGCTGAAACATGATACTGCTAGGCTGATTAAGGCAAAGGAGACCAACCATCTCGCTACTATTTGGGATTAAAGAAGCTAATCAGATTCTGAGCTTAGTCGACAAAAATAGCAATGTTGAGAAACAGAATAAGTCTAAACGCTGGACAGTGTAGCTGGCGTCCCTCTTGCTAAAGAAAATATTATACCATATCAGCAGCCAATTTTGTGGTGAGTTTCATTATTATTTCTCTTCTTTCTTAAACATCACACCTATGTATTATACCTGTGCTGACTTTTAAAATGGTTCTTTTTTAAATAAACCATTTGTGTTCACTTTATTACTGTTAATAGAACAGGGTCGTCTTTGGATCAGAATTGAACATCCAAGAACCACAGGTCCCTAAAATCAGAAATCTGCAACTTTGGTGTTTTCTTCAGATTTTAAAATAATGTTTTAGTGAGGATAAATGAGAAGAGAATTAGGTGAAGTGCATTTAAGATGGGACATTATTGTACATTGATTAAGTTGAATTTAATAGGGCTACTATCGCACCCAGATTCTGTTAGCTGTTGTATCTGAGTTATTCTCCTGTTTTATTCCATTTGCTGCTTCAGTGTGTAAAGTGGCACAGCATTTTCTTCATTTCAACCCATGTTACCGAAAATAGAATGTAGATATTTTACACTTAACTAATGTCAATGTATTGTATTTCTTTGTTTAATGTATGAAATATTTTATTTTTACTATATTAATCAAGGTCTCGATATAAAAATGTTTTGTTGTTACTTGTTAGTTTATTCTGCTACCCCACTAAAGCTCTAAAGTAACAGCCATCTGAAAAACAAAACTGGTATAGATCCCATTATCCAGAAACCTGTTATCCAGAAAGCTCTGAATTATGGGAAGGTCATCTCCCATAAACTCCATTTTAAACAAATAATTCTCATTTTTAAAAATAAGTACCTTTTCCTTTATGATAATAAAATTTATAATAATGTACCTTGTACTCAATCCTAACTAAAGGCGGCCATACACGCATAGATATTTTGTTCTGTACGATATTCGATGCGTGTGTGGCGGGAGACGAGCTGACTGATCAGCAAAGACTTGGATATAGAGTGGCGTGTCTATCATCTAAGATTGTTTGGGATAGAGGTAGAATTCTATTGTTTATCTGATTATTCAGCGCTTTGTAATGTAAAAGAACGATCCTTCCTGCAAACATTGGTTGTAGGAAAGATCGTAATTGTCACCTGTTTAGCCAACTTTAGATATAGTTAATCCTTATTTGAGGCCAAACAATGTTATTGGGGTTTATGTAAGTTATATTTTAGTAGACCTAAAAGGACTGATTTATTAAAGATCAAGTTGTTCCATGAAAATTTGAGTTTTCGATGGTATTTTCAGTCAAAACTCAAATTTTTGGGTTAGAATTTTTCAAATAATTTGTGTTTTTTTTTTTTTAAAAAAAAAAAAAGATTTGTTATACCCCAAAGCTGGAAATTGCTTACATCTGAAAATATCAAGTTTTTTCTTAAATTAGAAACCATTCAAGTTGTGAGTTCATTCAAGGTCTAAAAAAGCTTACAAAGCTATAAAATGCGACCGCAGATAAATAACCCCCAAAGTAAGGAGATCCAAATTACGGAAATACCCCTTATCTGGAAGCTCCCAGGTCCTGAGCATTCTGGATAACAGGTCCCATACTTATTATAACTATATTGGGTAATTTTTATTGGTTCATTTTAGCTTGGGTCATTTTTAATACAGTTCTGTTAATCAAGTGGTTCATCTTGAATTTTTCTTCAGTACTATTTAGATTATTTAGTATATCAAAGACAAATTATTCTTTCAATGTTTTTATTTTAGCTTTTTCTTTAGTTTTTATCTGCAAGCTTTTCATTTTTGGTAAAGTAGTAATCAGACAGTGGTTTATATGACAAGCTGGAAGATGAAAAGGTGAGAGTCTGAATGCAAGTTGTAGTAAAAGAGGTAATAACAAATATTAATAACAAAAAAAATCCAGTATCAGAAATCATTTCAGTTTAGTCAGTGACCCCAGCAACCAGATAAATTTAAGGGCGAAGAGATGCAAGATAGAAAGGCAAATTGTTTAAAGAGCGAAGAAAATCTATAAATGCTATCCATTTTCTATTCAGGGTACATTTTATGTGGCAAATACCGAATACTCCACCAAAGATTAGATTAAATATAATGTAAAGTGTTTTGTAATAAAACTCATGTAGAGGAATGTAATAAAAGCAGTTAATGGAAAAAGAATGCAAGACAAACAATTTTTCCTTTGTGTGAGTTTAATTTAGCATTTGTGAACCCAGAAAGCATGGGGCAAGCTCATCTGCCAGTGAATACTGGGAATTTTATATTTTGCACCAGTATATAGTAAAACTTACTGGAAAAGTCATTATTTGTGTTGCAAAATAAACCTCCATAAACAATTAAAAGCTTACTTTGCTTATTAAGCAGTCTTTTTAAAAAATGATTTTAATTTCCTTTAATATGTATGAACAAAACAAAAACAAAAATGTTGTCCAAAGCTTAGGGGCGTATTTATCGAAGGTTGAAATTAAAAGAAACTTCGAATTCAAAAAGACCAATCGAATGGTGGTCGAAGTTTTTTGAGGTGGAAGTGGCTAACTTCAAATCGTACGATTCGAAGTAGCACTACTTTGATTTGAAGTTTTTTAACTTCGACCTTCACCTCCCAAACTCCCCCAATTGCTTCCATACAGGTTCTAGGAGGTCCCCCATAGGCTAAAACACTTTGGCAGCTTTAAGGTGGTGAATAGTCGAAGTTTTAAAGAGACAGTACTTCAAAAACAATTCGACCTTCGAATTTCGACGTTTTTTCAGATTCGAATCGAAGTTGGACTATTCCCTAGTCGAAGTACCCAAAAATTACTTTAACTTTGATAAATAACCCCCTAAATCATGGTGCTCCAAATTACAAACAATACAGGTATGGGGCCTGTTATCCAGAATGCTCTGAACCTGTGATTTTCCAGATTACAGATCTTTCCATAATTTGGATCTCCATACCTTATGTCTACTAGAAAATCATGTAACTATTAAATAAACCTAATAGGCTGGTTTTGCTTCCAATAAGGATTAATTATATCTTAGTTTGTATCAAGTACATGGTACTATTATACTGTTACAGAGATAATGGATCCCATACCTGTTCCACTTATCTTGAAAAACTCATGAGACAAGCATTCCTCCCGACATATACATGAAAAGCAGTCTTAGCTGATATATTTATATATGACATTGGAAAGTATGAGCACTTTTTTACATTATGTATGTAATTATGTATGTTTATTTGGAATTTACATCAGCCAGTCTAATGCCAGCTGTTGCTAGTGTCCAGATTAACAATACCAGGACATGCACCATTTTAGGAGAATAAAATACACCGTCTTTAGGAGACACAAATAAAATATCTTTCCAAACTTTAGAGAATTTATAAAAGTGGAAACGTTTTTGGAAAAAGTGCCAGCAATACACGTTTTAGCTAGTGTCAGTAGCATACAGGTTACATTTTTAATCCTAAAACAACAGGACCTGCTTTCCATCTTTCTAATAAATGTTACACTTAAGATTGCTTATTGAAGCTAATTACAGAGATTTGCTAATGTAAAGTATAATTAACACGTTTCCAAAAATGTCTTCAAATACATAGGTTGTGGGTACCCTGGCCAATAACACTGCACTGCATAGCAAACTCATTTCATAGTTGCCCTTTATTAAGAGAGAGAGGTCCACTCTGAGCAATGATTAAGAAAAACACACATACACACAGTGCATAGTTTTAGTAAACAACAGTACAATAACCTGCCACATATGACTGGATGGGAAAAACATTTATTCACCATAAGTAAAGTTGCCATCTTATGCCTTTAAATCCGGACGCATATAAGCTTTATGCCTTGGGTTATCAGATAATCCTGTGGTTTCCGGACAGTTTTTAATCAGCAAAACTGCAGTGATTGCAAATTAAGGTGCACATTTACTAAAACTCTGACCAAACTCCCTTCCACGATTTTAAATCATTAATCATTAATTTTTCCTAACAAACGCCACGACAAAATCATGCCACAGTTGGAATCGTACAATTGACGCTCCTAAAACTCTACTTTTTTGGATTATCGGACAGAAAAACCCAAATTTTTCGGATTACCCAAAGCAGATCACTATGTCAAGAAACAACTTCAGGGACATCTGCCACTGACTTTTACATGAATTCGACAGGATTGAGATGGTGTATCTTCAGATTTGGAATTTTAGCAGCTTTGGGGTAGGATAAATCTAAAAATTCTAGTTTATTTCCCCACAAAAAATTTGAGTTTTCCCCCTAAAAGGTTTAATAAATGGGCCCCTAACTATTGACTATTAGGGCTTATTTACTAAACTCCAAATGCAAAAATCACGAAAAATTTGTGATTTTTTTTTTTTTTTTATAAAATTGGACTTTTAAAAAAGGATGGAAAAGTCCGAATCAGAAAATCCGGCATCTCAGACCTGTCGAGGTTGCATATAAGTCAATGGGAGAAGTCTCAAGGATTTTTTGATGTGTGCTGGGTTTCGTGCAATACCCGGAAGTTTTTGGATTTTTCAGTTGAAAATTTAAAAAAAATCGTGAAAATCGGATGGGAAAATGCGGAAAAAAACTTGAAAATCAGATTTTTTTTCCCACAAAGCAAATTTTCTGAAAAAGGTAATAACAAATAAGCGTAAAAAACCCAAGCGGATTTGACTGGCGTTTGTAGCAGAAAATATTGAGATAAATTTGGACTTTGATAAATAATCCCCTTAGTGATGAATTATATTTTTCATCAAGGTTTCACTAGGTTTTGCGAATTTTTCACCAAAATTGGACAGATTCACCCATCACTATTCACTATTCATTATTCTTGCTCAACATCTTTGATAACTTTTTCAAATTATGGTGAAAGATATCAGTTTATCAGGGTGGCATCTTACTTCAGGACACCAGTGTTGTGTATGTATATATGTGTATATATATATATATGTGTATATATATGTGTGTATGTATATATGTGTATATATATATATATGTGTATATATATGTGTGTATGTATATATATATATATATATATATATATATATATATATATATATACACTAGACATTAAGCCCGTTAAATTAACGGGCGGTAGAACATATGTCGCCAGAGACGGACACAGGGACTGGACGCAGAGACACTTGGACTTTATTATATAGGATATATATATATATATATATATATATATATATATATATATATATATATATATATATATATATATATATATATATATATATATACATTTGTTGTTGCATTGGGATCACATTTTGCCATTTCTTTTTTTTTTAATCTTAATCTCAAATTTTAATACATCTTCCCCAAAGGAGGGACAAATTTAATAAAAGAGACTTAAAAAATATATTAAACACATTTTAAAATTGTAATGGAATAATGAATAATGGTGCCTAATGTAAAATATTACATTGCAAAATGCACGTATTTGTTATTTTTGCACATTTTATTGGTGATAATTCCTGCTAATTCAGTGTGCATTATTCTCCCAATAAGTATCTTTATAGAACATATTATTATGTATATGCTGCTTATTCAGTTTGTAGATGGCTTATCTATTGGCAGATATGTAGATCCTATAGTAGGCGGCAGTGCAACGGGAAAGGCTCACAAGTAGGGATGGGCGAATTTGTTCGTTTCGTTTCACCAAAAATTCGCTGCCGGCGAAATGTCGCAGACGCCCATTAAAGTCTATGGGCGTCAAAAAAATTTTGTCGCGCGGCGAAATTATTTTGACGCGCGTCTTTTTTTGACGCACACTGCCATACAAGTCTATGGGCGTCATTTTTTCGGCAAAACGAGGCGAAAAAATTCGCCCATCCCTACTCACAAGTGCTCTTTCATATACAGTATGGCTTCCATGTCACAGGACTCCCTGCCTGACTAATACAACCTCCTTGATACTGCAGTAAACATGTCTGATGGATGTTTTAACTGGCTAAAGGAATGCAAACTATGAATGATTTAGCGCGTGGTGCCTACTACCCAAATCTCATCATTTTGTTATATACCGTATAGTTTTATTGTACAGATGAAGCCACTTGGATTTGTGAGTTAAATGCGTCATGACTCAGGGGTAATTGAAGAAACTGTGTTATCTTAAGTCATCTTAACTCATTTAATGCATTTAACCTTTTCATTAGCATACCAAAGCTCCATTGTTCCCAATGGTGAATGCTTTAATTAGATGGGATGTTGTGACGCAGTTTTCTGTGTTAAATGAGATAAATGGGATATCTGTGTTTAGTTATTCTGTGTCAAACAGACAAACCAAAGTGGCTGCATCTGTATTTACTTAATGCAATTTGTAATGCCCAGTCTTCAAAAATGTTCATCCTTTTCACCATTTTAGGTTATATTTGGAGTGCTCGATCAAAGGAAAATGAGCAGAAAACGCCAGAAAAACAGGGACGAAAAGATGAGACTCTGGAAAATATAAATACTAAAGAAATAGATATATATTGGTGAGTAGGTTGTTTATAATAAAAGCTTTTTGCTGTTTTTTTTTGTAATTCAGAGAGAATATGCATAAAAGAGACTGTTTTTACTGCAAAGTTGCATCCATGTGTATAAGCATTCATTTGAGGTGTATTGTACATAATACAAATGCAGACTTCTGTAAGGGATTCTGTTACAGGAAAACGTTTTTTCTCTAAATGCACTCTTCCAGCAGATTCCTGCATTGAAATCAAATTTTCAAAAGCCCAAACAGATTTTTTTTTATATTTAATTTTGAAATCTGACATGGGGCTAGATATGTTATCAGTTTATAAGTTCCCCCAGTCATGTGACTTGTGCTCTGATAAACTTCTGCTACTCTTTACTGCCGCACTTCTAGTTGGAGTGAAGTCACCCCTCCCTTCAGTGGCGTTTCTTGCCTTTTCGCCACCTGAGGCAGTCTTCCTTTGCCGCCCCCACCCCTTCTCACAGCACTCACCTTTTCAGTACCGGAGGGGGTCGGTGCACGACGCTAGTGCAGAGAGCGTAATTGCTCTCTCTGCACTAGAAGAGCCGGAGTGAAAACCAGAAATTCGGCTCTTAGTTACCAGGAGCAGCATTTCTGCTGTCCCTAGCAACCAGCAACTCACCTCATTAGTGGAGCGCCCCTGCCTCCTTTCCCCCCCAGCAGCCCATCAACAGGACAATGGGAATGCAACAAGATAACAGCTCCCTGCTAGATGAGATAGCAGTCATAGTAAAAATCCAAGTCCCACTGCAACTCCTCCAGTTAAAACAACAGCTCAACGGAAAGCATTTCCATCATGAAGTGCTGCCTCTTTCTGAAAGCACAGGGTCAGGCACAATGGCCTGAGATGGCTGCCTACAGATCAATATTACAGAAAATATACTTGTTGGTTAAAATTTTTGGTAACATTTTATATGGTAGACTAAATTATTTGTAATGTAAACAGTGTAATTCAGAAATAAAAACTGCACCATCATGATCATGACAAAATCCCATTAAATTTGGTATATATTGTTGGTCATTTTTTCAATTATAACATATATACTATTGTTGTATACTAATGTCTCCTGTAGAGACCATCCTCCCTTCCTGACTTTTAGATCATTGTATTAATTTTGTTGTTTGAGGTATTTTTTAAGGTAGAAGTGATTGCCAAACAACAAAAATCGATGGACAAAAAGGTACAAAGAAAAAAAAACATGGCAGCTGATTTATTTTATTGTAGGCTGGGTTTACTGAGAATCATGTAAGAAAACACACATTTTAGCATTTCTTACAATGATTCACCCAACTGGTGTAAAATTTGGCATATGTATTAAGCAACATTGTAGTATTTCTAAAGGTCAACTATATTACTTTTGAAAATGATGACGGGAATAATTCAGTTGGCTTAGAATTTCTGTTATGAAAAGTTGTCAAAGATGCTTTGTGAAGAGTAGAGGAATTCTGTGGCAGTTTTTACACAGATTTTATGAAACCAACACCATGGCAGAATTTTACAAAATAAAATCAGTATAAAGCTTACAATTGTAAATGGTTTTACAGAGAAAACTGAGGGGTTTAATTGGTGTATAACTGAAAATTTTCTTAAAGGAGTGATTCACGGTTAAGTTAACTTTTAGTATGTTATAGTATGATCTATTTTAAGCAGCTTTTCAGTTGGTTTTCATTATTTATTGTTTGCAGTTTTTTAATTATTTGCCTTCTTCTTCTGACTCTCTGATTATTACTCATCTTTCTATTCAGGCCCTCTCCTATTCATATTTCAGTCTCTTATTCAAATCAATACATGGTTGCTAGGTCCCTAGCAACCAGATTGCTAAAAGAGCTGCTGAATAAAATTCTAAATAACGCAAAAAACACAAATAAGAAAGAATGAAAACGAATTGCAAATTGTCACTCTCTACGTTATACTAAAAGTTAACACAAAGGTAGACAAACCTTTTAAATCACGAGAAGAGACTACAAATCTACTCCCCTCTGACTTTACTACTTACTCTCACAGGAGCATTTACAGGAACACATCAGGTGCATCAGGAGATAGATATTCAACTGTGGAGTTAGTATTCTCTCTATCGCTCTCCATTGCCTTGGTGTAGAATGGCGTCACATTCCATTTTCAGTAATCATAAATTGCTAACTTTGTTTATTTGCTTACTTTCCAGAAATCCATTTGCCGTTTGAAAATTGATACTGCATTCAAAAGTCCTGGAATGTCTGTCTCCTCTAATTTGAATTGTGAGCAAGAAAATGAAAGTGAATATTCTTGTTTGTATAAATCAAAAATAACAGCGGAGATAGAAAACCATGAAGAAATAGTAGAAGATAAACAATATGAAGATGAAACTGAATCAAGTGAGCACAGCATATTTCCTACCTCTTCAACACCTGAGGAATCAATAAATGGTGATTTACAAGATGTCATTGCTGTTCCAACAAGTGAAAGAAATGATGAGTGTCAAAATCTTAAAACACAAATTAATGACAGCGGAGAAGTGACGGCACAGGTAACATCTGACGATCTGCATCTGGAAATCAGGAATGTGTCCTCGTCACATAGTAGAACCAAAGTTGTAATAACAAATCAGAAGTCTCTTAAGAAGAGTCGCAGTTACCATGACAGCCAGCATCAGCAAAGCCAAGACAATGCTTACAATATAGATGCTTTTGTAAATGAAGTCAATGGAAACGGAATAGAAAACACAAATAAGCAAAATTGTAAAATGCCTTTAATAAAAGTACAGATCACAGGAGAAGGTATTGAAGTGAAATATAAGACTATTGACCGTCATCTAACGGTTCACATTGAAAGAGATAATGAAAGGGAAGAAAAAGAAGCATGTTATTCTAATAGCAATGATGACTTGCAAGAAGGATCCTGGAGCTCTTACAGTTCAGATGTTAGTCCTTATCAAAGAGAAGAGATTGTTTGTCCTGATTGCTGTATAGACATTCCTCCCCCAGAAGAGTTTGCTGATGGAAGATGTGCATCCCCAAATACTAATGTTGCAAATGAGGCCTTAATCCATGATGATTTGATAAGGGAATCCAGTTCTATACCATCAATATTCTCTTCTCATTCTTCTCAGTCAGAAACTGAGAAGAGACCAAAAAAAGATGAATGCGCCATAGCTGGACACATGCCAGTGTTAGATAGTAGACTTTGTTTGTCCTGTTTGAACAGCTGTACCCCTTGCTCTCACCTCACTATGAAGCCATATAAAATGAGTTGCAATCATATTTCATCAATCTGCCCTGAGGAAACAAATTCAAGCCCATCTGGTTGCATTCATCATCCAAACCAAAACTTTTTATTTGACTCTAAAGTAGTCAGAAGAAAAACATTGCCAGAAATCTATTATAATCCACACATATATTCTTACAATTGTAGACATGCTATTTGCAAAAATAAAGACCAGCCTTTGGCTTCCAGCACTCTACCCCCAGGACTGTCCTCTAACTCTAACTGTTGCCCTGAAAGATGTCAGAAACATGGTTCTTCTATTGAGCTCCGCAGATCATTTACTGATTTACCTTGTAGGAACTGTGTATATGACCAGCATGAGACAGTGAGTAAATCCATTTTATTGCATTCAGAAATGGCAGCTTCACACTTTGTTAATACTGTTGAGGATACTTACTTTGTCAGCAGTTGCTCAGATCCTCCAGATCTGCCAGATATGGGCTCTCTGTGCTCTTTGCATAATTTAGAGATCAATAATGAACACAATTATGAAGAAGAGGACTTTGAGGACCTAAAACATAATGATCACATTGACTTCACTGAAAGTGGATTTGATGAGGAAATGCAAGATGTTGATAATGTTATTGAAACCCAAGATTATTCAGAATTGCAAAATAAATGTCTTTTAATTCAAGTTACACCACCCTCAAGAAGTGCTTCCAGAGAATATATTCTTGAGAAAAATGTCAATAGTCAACTCCCAAACGATTGTGTGCAAACATCTGTATCACAGACAACAGAAATATCTCAATCAAATTCAGCAATACTTGAAATGTCACAGAGGAAGCGAAGAGGTTCTGTTGTTACTGTCGTAACAAGGGACCTAGAGCAAAGACTATTAGTCCAAGGAGATAACCAAGCTGTCAGTGATTCTATTTCATCTCAAGGACATTGTGAATTGCATAAGGATATTCAACGATCTTCATTTGTAAAAAGAAACTCTGTGTTAACACCTGTCTTAGATGTTGATAGTTCTTTTGAGGAACAGAGTCAACCAACACATAAGGATATTTCTTCCCAGACATCTCAGTCTTTTGACCCTTTTTTATCAATGGAAAATCAAAGCAACTTTGAGGACACACAAGAAGCTGTTGGTCAAGTAGAGAAAGGTAGTGATGTGAATTTTCCAGCTGATGACACATCTCCGAGAAATAGCTCTGATAGCGCTATACCAGGGACCTCTTTTGAGTCCATAGCAGGTCAACTTTCTTCCTTGAAAAAATCAGATTCTGAAGAAAATGGAGTGAAACCTGCTGAAAAAAATGAGATATCTGAAACACCAAAGAAGTTTGGCAAAAAAGGTGAATGTTCCTTGCAACTTTTTGTTTAATATGAAATCTCACTTTTAAATAGAAACCACCCAATTAAAAATTCTATTCCTTGTGGTGAAACATAATTCGGTAGGTTCAGTTTAGGTGTTTCATACCTTTCTTTTCAAGCTAGTGCCATATTGATGTTTTGTAACCGAATTTTTCCTGAGAAAAAGTCACTGCATGCAACTAACCTGTTATGAAAAATGCTTGGGACCTGGGGTTTTCTAAATAAAGGACCTTTATGCATTTTATAATATGATGTTTTCAGTGAAGCCATGAAACAAAAATAAACTCATGACTGTAACACAGTTTTCTTTGTATACAGCATCAGATGCAAAACCAGAATTTGTCAACAAACATTTGAGATTACCTAAGGAATCAGTGCTAAAAGAATCAAGGGCATGTGAAATTGCCCATGAAGAAGCATCCGATCGATGGGCTAAGAAAAGAAAACAGTTTAAAGAAACCAAGAACTGCAATTCAGGAGGGAGTTCGGTTACAAGCAACATCACTGAAGAATCAGGTTAGTAATCTTTTTCAAAGGAAATCCAATTTAAATAGCCTTTAGTAGTTGTGCTTAGTGATTAGAAAATCTGTCCCGCTTTGCTTTGCTGAAAAATTTGTGAAACTGAAAAAAAGTAGCAAAATACCAATTGGTGAGTTTACATGGCATACCACACAACTTTTTTGAGGCCATTGGCATCTATGGGCATTTTATTTAACAGAGAAACCTGGCAAAAGATCTTGCTCATCACACGCTTAGTAAAAACACTTATACTAGGCACAGTTCATGCTACTGTACATGCATGTGCCTGCTGCTGCTTCATTACCTGGATTTGCTATCTTTCTTTCTTTCATTTTTCTTATCAGAATATTCATACTGATAGGAGAATCTGGCAGCTCACTGCCTTCCTTAGTTAAAGGGCACCAATTATAACTAAAATCATTTACTAAGTACATACACTATGGGGCAGATTTGTCAAAGGTGGAGGTGAAGTTTCGAATTGAAAAACTTCGAATTTCAAGCTATTTTTGTGTACTTTGACTAGAGAATAGTCCAACTTCGATTCAAATTTGAAAAAACTTCGAAATTCGTACTGTCTCTTTAAAACTTCGTCTTTGACTATTCCCCACCTAAAAGCTGCCGAAGTGCAGTTTTAGCCTAGGTGGGACCTCCTAGAACCAGTATCCAGGCAATTGGGTGAGTTTGGGAGATCGAAGTACGATCGTACGATTTTGAAGTATGATTGTACGATTCGAAGTAGGCCAATTTCGGCCCACTTCGACCCCAAAAAACTTCGACCTCCATTCGGTTGGTCTTTTTGAATTCTAAGTTTTTTTAACTTCGAACTTCGACCTTTGATAAATATGCCCCAAGTGAATGTTCAAGAAATCCAATTTTTAAAACAGTTAGAATTGTTTGTATAATGTAAATGAACAGCTCACTATACCTTCTGCAAGATCTCCTCTATCTCCACTGCAGTTCTAGCTGAGGCAGGCATGTTGGATTTCACTGGCTCCTCCTACCTATATCTTCCCAGCCAAATGTAGCTCTGAAATCTCACACATGCTCAGTTGAAATTCCTTGCTTGCTTATGAACCCTTCTAAGCTATTTTCAAATCAGCCACACCTCTGTGTTCGCTGCTGTTTAGTAGTGCTGCCACCTTTTGGAAGTTAGTGTGTGCCCTTTATTTGTATAATGACATCACCAGCAGGGGAAAAGATAGGGAAATCTCCTGATACTTCTAGTGGAGGAGTTTACTAAAACAAGGCATTCTGGGTAGAATACTCAAGGCAGTCCTACAATATGAGCATGCTCCTGAAATTTGCATGTTATAGTCCCTGTTATAATTTCAGTATGGCCTCCCTCAGTGAAAGAAACCAGTTGACAAAGTAAGGGATTTTTTAAAAAGTACAGTTTTTAAAAAAAAAAAAAAAAAAAAAAAAACTATATATGTAGTTTGATTAAATGTGTTTAGCTTGTACTGGTCAGATTGTTAATATGTGTTTCATTTTGCCTGTGATAGGTGCCCTTTAAGCCTAAACCATTCTTTGTAGCCAGTGACAGCATGCAGTGTCCTATCATTGTAAATATCATCAGTATTTTTATCTACTTTGAATGCAATTATAACACTCTTCACAAGCTAAACATGAAGGGGGTTATTTACTAAAATACAAATTTATCTCATATTTTATTAAAAAATAAACACAACCAAACTCCCATGCTTGATTTGACCTTATTTTTTAATAAAATAACCCAAATTAATTGGATTGCGGAAAACTCCATAAAATCAAGCGAAGACCTGAATCGTTTTTTGGCTTTTTTTTCGTGTTTTTTGGATTTTCAAGCTAAACCCAGCGCAGACCACAATAATTTTAACTTGAGATATGTGCCTCTCTCACTGACTTATAGACGACCTTGACAGGTCTGAAATGGCGGATTTTCAGATTCTGGCTTTTTGATGCATTGGGGTATAAAAATTTAAGTTTTTGCCCCAAAAAAAAAAACAGATAATTTGAGGTTTAGTAAATAACCCCCAAAGTCCACAGATTTTATCTTTTACATGCTGCTTGCTTAAATTCTAATTGCAAGCCTTAGTTAGTTTTGTCAGGTGCTGCTATATGTGCCAAGAGCCTAAGGCTGGGTTCAAGTGGATAAACAAAAAGAACTGGGTCATGTAAAATAGATTTCATAGCATTATTGGTAATGAAAACAGTAGAGCAGGAATAGCGCTTCCTCCAAATTAACTACAATGACCCAGACAAGTCTGGAAAGGGCTTATTTGGCAAGGGATTAGCCTATTTAGCATTTGCTAAAATGATCTCCTGTTCTACAAGTTGGATTGAAAGCTCAGTTGCTAGCATGATTGGCCACCTAGGCTGTAACTGTAAGGGTGTTATTCACTTAAATCTGAATTTATCTCATCTTTTTTTTAAAAAAACACAACCAAACTCCCATGCCCGGTTTTAGCTTATTTATTGATTTAAACAAAATTCTATTTAATCGGATGGTAGAAAAACTCGATAAAATAAAGTGGGGCTTTGTTCCGAATTTCTAGATTTTCTGTTTTTTTTCTCAAATTGCTCTAATTTTTCGAGTTTTTGCTCGAAAACCCTGAAAAAGTCAGGCTAAACCGAGTTCAGGCCACAATAACTTCAAAATGAGATAGGTGCATCTCCCATTGACAAAAAAAAAATAGTTTGTTAGTGAACATTTGGATTGTAATAAGTAACCATCTAACTGTATTTGCTATTATTGAGTCTGTCACAATTTTACTGTTACCTTCATCAATATTGCGCAAACTTATAGTAAAACACAATTATAATTTTTGTAACATGGTGCTATTATTTATATGCAGAGGCATATTTATCATCTCCCCAAGCATGTCTATCAACTACATCTAAAATTGCATTCCAGGGACTTTAATAACAGGGCCACATAAGAATTAAACATGCCCTCTTAAGTTCCAGTCTGATAACTATTCATCTGTTTTTGTCAACCTTTTTGAAAATAAATAGGGAACTCAGCAACTCCATATGGAATGCAGGAACATACAGTAAAAGCTTAAATATCATTTATCTTACACGATCATATACTTTGGTGCAAATCCCTTTATGTATGTATTCTTATTGTAGCCTCCATAGAAACCAAAGCCAGAGGGAAAACTTCATCTAATATGTGGGTCATTATAACCTTTAATTACAAAAAACTGCTGGACGGAACCATATATGATTCATAATTGTTGGAGTTCATACATGGTCTACAATCAGTAAAAGGCAAAAAAACATTTGGAGGGGGCCCTCCTTTCAACTCATCGTTTTTTTTAGGGTCTGGGGAAGAATTTTGTGAACCACGTATGTACAGTAAATAAAATGTTATTGTAGTTTTAACTGATTTATGCTCAAATATTTATATATATCATTTTGGGGAAATAAAGTCTATTATTTATCTACTAATTGTGTCATGTCTACCACACTTGAACTTGAACTTCAATGACCATGTTCTTCAAAATCATTTTTATTCTTGACTATGGTCTTGTGTTTTTCTTGTGATTGGTATAACAGAGAGCCCAAAGGGAGGAGATAAATAAGGTTGTAGATTAAAGGAAGAAAACCAGTGTATATTATTGTAACATTGTATGGTATGTGTTTCGTTTCTAATGTTGTTGATAAGTAAATGTATTTATTTTATTATATGTATTCTCCGTGATCTTTACATATACATACATTTGTTTTCCATGTTACTCATCAGAGAAATCTGAGAAATTGACTGTCTTACTGTGACATGTATAGCTGATGCGTTGGCTGCTTCAAAGGACTTTGCAGCTTATGTAACCATCTGTTATTAGCACTGTGTTTTTAACCAGATCCCTGATGATTCATACATCCAAATAATGCTTTCTGTAGAAATGAAATAAACACAGCACGGATACGATAAATATACCTGTTTTTCAAAGTAGCATTTTTTCCTGGATCTATAGGCAGCATGATGCCTTAGCCATGTTCAATGGAGAATTATTCGTTGCAGGATGAACACCAAGGTAATTATTTTGTGCTTGTGTGTTTTCTAGCCTGATCTTGGTTCCGTGTGAGGAAAATGTGCATGGCAGGAAGATTAGTGGGAGTTTATTTTGCTGTCTATGTCTCTGGAGTAGCAAAACTGTGGCCTCTGCTGTGCTTGCCACAACACACAACCTATGAATTCTCGAATGTGACTTTTATAAGGGATTAGCAAATGTTGAAGTCCTGATTCTACGTTGTCTCCTTTCTTGGGTGAGATCCATTCTCTGAACTGTAGATGGAACCGTGTCTCTCAATAGATATCATGTATATTTGATTATATTAAAAAAATTGCTGATCTCAAAAACATTATATCATTCATTTTAGTAAAAATGTGTACACAACAAAGAGGATGTGTTTATGTATAAAAGGAATGTATATATGTATCAGTTATACCACAATCCTTTACTTGCAAGCTTCTACATTTTTCTGTTAGCAAATGGGTTTATATCAGGAGTTGGATGGGGTAAGCATATTGTCCGTTATACTGACTATTTTTCCTTGCTGCTGCATGCAGTTAGACATTCATGTAACAAATCGTAAGTTAAATTTGAAATCTTTCACTTTAACGTTATCCAGACAGCTACCTTAAAAACGTCATAGTTTGATTCACCCAGAAAAAGGGCCGATGTGTTATGTAAATGTTTTTGCCCTGTTATAATTTAGAACCGTTAAAGGGGTTATTTACCTTTGATTTAACTTTTAGTATGATGTAGAGAGTGATATTCTGAGACAATTTTGGTCTTCATTTTTTATTACTTTTGATATTTGAGTTATTTAGCTTTTTATTCAGCAGCTCTCCAGGTTGATAGGGTCCAAGTTATCCTAGCAACTATGCATTGATTTGAATAAGAATGCAATTTGAATAGCAGAGGGTCTAAATAAAAGGAGGAGTAATAAAAAGTAGCAATAAGAATGTGTTGCCTTACAGAGCATTTGACTTTTAGATGGGGTCAGTGACCAACATTGAAAGCTAGAAAGAGTCAGAAGAAGGCAAATAATTCAAAAACTAAAAAAAAAAAATAATGAAGAGTAATTGAAAAGATGCTTATGTTTGGCAATTTTATAACATACAACAAATCAACTTAAAGGTGAACCACCAGTCTAATTTTTAATAGTAACATATTAAGATGATCTTGCAATGATCTTGCTTATGTCCTTTTCTTTTATGTCAGAGATAATAACGTTCATATGACAAACAGGGGAGGGTTTGCTTTGTATTTGTAGATGCAGTGGGTTTGTTATATTTAAATGTACTGCATGAATCTCCAAACTGATTTTCTTTCTTTGTCAAGCCATCAACAACGAGCCCCTAATGCATGCAGACTAAGCAATTAGTATAAAATCTGTCAGTGCCAGAACCCATCAATATAGTCCCATGTGCATTATGGAATTACAACCCCCAAAATGACCCTCTCGGGCAGCTGTTGTGGGGACGGGGAATTGTTTTCCAACAGCTGGAGACATGAAGGTTAAAATGTCCCCTATAGCTTTGTATACATAAACAGATTTGTGGCTCTCAAGAACAAGAGTTATTTCTCTCTTACTCCCCCTCCCTAGGTGTTAGTGACTGTAGGTAGTTCTACAACTACAGACCTAAAATTAGAATGAGTGAAGGGTGGACTTTCCAAGTAGAGTAGATTTTCCTTTCAGAGACTGTCACACTGTATTTAATATTGCAAAGCCCTAGGTGAAAATAGTAAGTCCCTAAAGTCATCTCAAGTATTACTCTCTAACCCACAAGGCCCTGAGTTAAACACATTTACTTCTATTTTCCCAGTCATATGTGAGAATTGTGGCCAAATAATTCACTTTTAGTTCTCTCAGCTGACAGTTTAATATGTTGCTGTCCTACAGAGAGCTACCTCATCTATTGGGTCTTCTCACCTGTGAATCCAGTATGAAATATTTCCAAATGAAATATTTTAAATGACATGATCATGGATAGTTACATTTATAGTGTAGAATAAAGGGGTCATTTACTAACAATTGAATTTCAATTCAATTGTATCAAAACTTCGCCAGGTAAAAGTTGTCCTATAGAAGTCAGTGGAAGCTGGGTTGATCCTATTAGTGTTTGAAATAAATTCCGACTTTTAGAGGTTCACTAGGAATTGTGAGAAAAACTAGATTTTTTTTTTAAAGGAAAACTTATTTGTTTTTATTCAAAATTATACAGTGAATCAGAAAGAAAAAAAACCATCATATATAGAGTTCAGGTATGCAGTAAATACAGTGTTTTATAAAGTACTTAATGTTTTGGTCATTGAATTGAGTCTAGGAAGCAAATTGTGAGTCAGGTTTGATTAGGTATAGAGGTCTGTTAATTCCTATGTAGGTCTCAAAGATCATTGACAGTCACTGACTTCGGCAAGAGTAAAGTTAATTGATGCTCCCAGACCAGTCCAGTTTCCCACCAGGGGCTCCAGATTTTATCGAATTTTTTAAACTACCTCTGGCCTCGTAAGTAAAGGGGATAACGGAGTTAACTAGGCGGATCCAGGAGTCTCTGGTAGGTGGATTAGGGCCCATCCCATTTTTTTTGTCGTAGAATAGTAGCACTCTGGTCCTTAAGCAGGGCCTGGTTGGTGATGAGGACAACGTCTAGGATTCCTAGTAAACAGAATGAGGGAGACACGATACATGGGGATCCCAGCTCTGTGGCCAAAGTTTGGATTATTTGTGTCCAGTAGGAGGCTATGGTAGGGCATTCCCATAGCATGTGGTAGAAGTTTGCATGTTGGGTGTTACATCGAGGGCAATGGTCATGGGGGTTTTCCCCATGCATTTAAGCTTGACTGGGGTTACATATAGTTAGAAAAACTAGAATTTTTAGGGTTTTTTTAGCATATTGTTCAACTTAATTTTCTGTTCTTTCTTTTCGGATTTTTTAATAAATCTCATAGCATTCGTAATTGTAGATTTTAGTTGTGGTTTAAAAAATCACTAAAACCACAAAAATTTGACTCTTGATAAAAAGGCCCCCATGTTTTTGCTAATGGTCAAATCCAGCTCACTTGGGGCACTTTGAAGTCAAGTTAATGTCCACTTGTTAAGGATAATGTGGACAAATTCAGGCCTAAAATCCTCCAGTTTGAAAAAAAATTGTAATTTCCAGGAAATCAGGTCTTGGGGTTGACATACAGTTGACTTTTTAAATGGTGTCAAAAATACCTAAGGTATATCAGGAATTACAGATCCGCTTGCTAGGCTCTAAAATCATGATCAGTTGCTGTTTAATGAGCTAGAAAGTGAGATATGGCTCTAATATCTTTGGGCAGTTGAATGCAATGGCTGTAAGTAATGCTTGGTCAGTGGAGGTTCACTGGAGTAACACCCAGAACTATAAATATGAGTGTAAATAATGCAGAGCAAAGTACAGATTGTGAGTGAAATGAATACATCCTGTGTGGGTGCAGTGCCTCTCCCTAAATTACTCTTATTACCATATATCAGCTCAACTGAATCTCACAGGATCAAATCATTAGTGTTGCACAGGTTTCTTTGTGAGAAATTAGCCTTTTATTGTCACTCCAAAACAGGCAGAAATAGCCACAAATGTGCACTGTTCCTAAAATTGGTATGGGACCTATTATCCAGAATGCTCGGGACCTGGGGCTTTCAGGTTAAGGGGTCTTTCCATAATCAGGATCTTTACACCTTAAGTCTACTAGAAATCATGTAAAATGATTAATTATACCTTAGTTGGGATCAAGTACAAGATACTGTTTTATTATTACAGAAAAAAAAGGAAATCATTTTTAAAAAATTGGATTTTTAAAAAATTGATTATAATGGAGTCTATGGGAGATGGCCTTTCCGTAATTCCTAACTTTCTGGATAATGGCTTTACAGATAATGGATCCCATACCTGTATTGTGCTGTAGGAGGGGACTGTGGCATATGTTATAAGAGGTTTGTGTTGCTACCTCTGTCTATTAAATTTTACAACTGTGCACTGGTCAGGCTTCTGTCTGGTTCTTAATTTGTATCAATAATAACTCCAAATTTTACTCTTAATTATATAAAAGTTGCCTTTTAATACATCTGCTGATTGGGATTGGTTCCTTCCAAGACTACAATATATAGTGTGACGATTTAAGTGGAAGTCTTGAATCCAAACCATCTCTTAAAACTACCCACCTCTGCATTTTCACATTAACCCCTCTGTTGCTGTAGACTGGACCCCCCTCTGGCCCCGGTGCCGTGGCCCATATTAAATGCCAGTCAGGCTGAAGGTCAGTATAGCAGAGTGACTATTATAAAGATTATTTTCTATACTGTATATACAGAAGGATCCAGAGAAAGGGACCGTGGAGCACAAAAGGAGCCATTAAATGGATGCAAAAAGATTTTTTTTTGCAAAACAAATGAAAATATAATTCTTAAGCATCTGTTCAATATAAAATAATTTTAACGTTTTCAATGGTTTTAAAGTTATTTGTAAATGTAATTGCTATTGAAAGAAGCACTGGCATATCCCTTTCTGTTCTCTAGGTTTGACTCTAAAAACAATGTAAGACTCAATTCTTCTTCAAGTCTATTAATTAATGCAATTAATGCAGGGAGCTTCTGTTCCGAGACAACCGCACGAAATGTAAACATCCAGACTGATACTGCTTTCCAATAAACAGGGATGGAACCTTTATAGTGTGCTTTTGAGAAAGTGGCTGGATAGCCACGAAACGCATTAAGCTATGGTTCCTTTATGAGACGGAGTGCTTGTTTTAATGGAACAACAATGGAATAATAAAATATTAATTTTTTAAGTCTGTACTTCTCCCTCTTTGGTGCACCGTGCCTGTTTCTATGGTTATGGAACTTTTATAAGTCACAATAATGAGAGGATCTTCAAGACAACACATATAGATAGCACTACAGTGTTCATTTACAAACTGAAAGGCAGGGTGCAAAGTGCAAAAAAGAGGCACAATTTACCATTTGGACTTTGTAACCTGCCTTGCTTAATAAATAAATTACTGCATGTCTCCAGCAGCACTTTATTCACAGGTGGTAGAGGGGTTTGGCACATAGGTTCTCTGCATGAAAACTAAGAGGCATGCTTTTGTGCCTCATAATGATATTGCACTTTTTAAATGACCCTGTTTAAGTTTGCTCAAACTGCTACAAAATTGCCTAGTAAGAGAAGGATTTCTCAAGTGAACAAATGAGCCTATGAGTAAGTACTATAGAAACAGGGTGTGTGCTACTGCCACATTACAACAAATATCTATGGTACCACTCAACAAATAAATATTAAATCAAAAATACAAAATTGTGGTTAAGATAGTAAAGGAGAATACACTCACAGTTCACCTCAGTCCCAAGGTGCAAAGTCCAAAAACACTGTATCCAAAAAGGATCTCCAATAATAAAGAAACAAATGTAAAAAATAGAAAAATTTATTAGGATAGGAGACCTAACGCGTTTTGTGCCTATTGGGGCACTTACTGATGCCTATGAGTAAGTGCCCCAATAGGCACGAAACGTGTTTGCTCTCATGTCCTAATACATTTTTCTATTTGTTACATTTGTTTCTTTATTATTGGAGATCCTCACATCCTTTTTGGATACAGTGTTTTATGAGTAAGTACCCCCAACAGGCGCGAAAAGCGTCAGGCCATGTCCTAATATGTACTAATACATTTTTGCATTTTTTTAATTTTTTTACTTGCTGTCTAAACATTTTTTGGAGGAACTCACATATCTGGGTTTGGCCAATAATGTACTCTGCCCAAAGTATACACTTTAAATAATTTTTATTCATTTTATTTTATTTATCAGTGTGTAAAATTTAGGGTTCACTATTTGATGCATACATTTCTAAAAATCCTATAGGCATGCATAGAAAGTAGTTGTTGTTTTTTTTTCATGAGTTCTAAATTTGCCCCATAGGGAACAGATGAAATATGGGTTCAAAATCTCAATTCTTTCCCTGCTCTCATCAACCAATTTACGCCCCTCTTATACTTAGAGTCCCACCCTTTTTATCCAACCATAATCGTTTTGCTTACAAGGGTAATATACTGACATGTATATTTGCAGAATTTTAAAGACATTGCCCTTTTCTTCTCTGGTTAACCCTGTGAAATGTCTGGTTGCTATCATTATATGTCCAAATGCAATTTCACACCTACTGTATACCAGTGAATTATATCTAAAACAAAAACAAAATAGGATTAGAGCAGAGTGCGTTAAGATAAGACAAACTTATTCTCATCTTTAGTTGATGACATCATTAAACAGTTATAAATCATATGTTTCATATTCAGATTGAAAAATTATGTGGTTCCCGGTGTTTATTTGTATTTCTAAGATAATACATCACATTGTGTTGCATGGATGCAAAATCAGCTACAATATACTTCTTACACTCAAAATGTGATTCTGGGATATATTTGCTTTACACTTTTAGGAAACTCAGAAGAAACTCGTTCAGTGGATCTGGGAGTGCGTTCTGATAAGGATAAAGGATTGTACACAGAAAGCTTTCATTCCATTTCATGGATCTTTAGAGGTGATGACTGCAGCCCCGATAATAGCCCTAGATGCCTGAGTAAAAGGCCCAGATCAGTAGCAAGTAAGTAAGAATAATGTATAAAGAGATTTACCTGTGGAGATAAACGACAGCTTGACAAACTCAGGGTGAAATGTAATTGATATAATCATAGCGGAACCTGATAAAAAAAATATATATTCCGTGTATAATTATATAATCAGTCTTACTCCATGGAGTGGCACTTTGACTCCAGTAGCGGAACATGCAGGTGCCGGGCCCGCCGAAAAAAAATTGTCAGAGGGGCCCAGGATTAACAAAGTGCTCCCATCCACACCAAACCTAGGCAGCTGTGTATATATATATATATATATATATATATATATATATATATATATATATATATATATATATATATATATATATATATATAGACACATACAGGAGTCCTCTGCACTCAACCCATTATCAATATATTTAAGACAGAGACATTTTGTGCATACTGCTACTGAAAAATGCCTTACCCTTTAAACAAAACAGGGATTGTTTGTCCATATATTGCAATATATTTAAGCTGGCCAACTACGTCAAAGTCATCCCATATCTGGCCAGTCCTATGCTCAATTTTCATCTGATTCATTAAGAATTCTATTGCTTCATTATACATTTAACAAAAGGACTAATTTTTACCTGCAACTTACTTGCTGCTTTCAAAGTAAAACTCCCAAACTTGGCTGCCCTTTTATTAGACACCAGTGGGATCACCTGACTTTAGTTGGGAAGGGTGGGAGCTACAACATGGAGCTGGTCACTGCTCCTGTATAACTATAACAAACAAGGGAAAGTTGTGCTCTCCACTAATATTTAAAACCATTAGACGATGGTGCAATATATATATTTGAAAAGGAAGCAGGGGGAGAGGGATTTTCATGCTATAGAGGAAGCCAACTCCACAGTCTGAGCCCCCCTTTTCACTGGGCCCCCCTCTACACTTACGCCACTGATTGTTTCTGATGTTAGTAGCAATTATTGAGTTATAAATATGAGCAGAAACATAAAGATTAATGGGCTAACATCATTAGTGTGATGTTATTTGACCAGGTAAGGTCTTTGTTGTGTTTACTTGCCATATCATACCTGTAATTCTGCATTTGTGCAGGGCTTCAATATACAAGGTGACACCCGTAATGCTTAGATATTCAGGGAAGAGCTTAGTATTACATGTAACATGGCCGCCATTAGAAATCACTGGGCCCCGTACAACAACATTTTCGGGGCTCCTGGGCCCCGCCCATCCTGGTGCCAGGCCCCGCCCCAGACCCCGCCCACTCCACATCACAGTTAAAAGACCACACATCAGCGCTAAAAAAGTAACCCCCCCACCACACAAGTTATAAAAAGCTATTGATGGTCAGGGCCCCCCATAAAAGTTCTAAAAAAAGCATTGGTGCAAGGGTCCCCCTTACAAGTAAAAAAAAATTAGGGCCCCAAAAAAATATTTTTTAAAAAAACATTGGCGCCAGGACCCCTCTTACAAGTTAAAAAAAATTGGGGCCCCAAAAAAAATATTTTTTAAAAAAACATTGTTGGCAGGGCCTATAGAATATTAAAATAATACATTGGTGGCCATGGGATTTAAAAAAAAAAACACAAATTGGTGTTCAGTAGAACTCATGGCTTCAGGACTTCAACTGGCTTTGTGACATCAGGTCTTTTCGCCGCTTCAGGACTTCGGCTGTTTTCGTGACTTCGGGTCTTTTCGGCTGTTTGGAATCAAAAATGGCCGCAAATCTTCGGCGCTCGGAAAGGGGGCCCAGCTCTTTCAAAAGTGCAGCACTGCTGGGCCCCCCTTCATGCCCGGGACACTTGTCCCCCCTGTCCCCCGGGACAAGTGTCCCAGGCATGAAGGGGGGCCCAGCAGTGCTGCACTTTTGAAAGAGCTGGGCCCCCTTTCCGAGCGCTGAAGATTTGCTCGGAGTCATGGAATAAAACCTGATCATAGCTTAGTTACGGTTCATTATATTGCTATATTTGTATATAATGTGCATATCAACCTTTTCTTATGTTTTTCTCATACAGTTCGTGAACGTACTGTGCAAATAGCCAAAGGGACGGGGGACTATCCTTGGGGATTCCGAATTCAGTTTTCAAAACCTATTCTTGTATCTGAGGTTGATACAAGTAAGTCAATTCTTTATTTTCTGTTGTGTTGTTTGAATTAATGACTTAAGTCTGGCTTTCTATAAGGTCTTTAGCACCAGGCCCGGACTGACAATCTGTGGGTTCTGGCAAATGCCAGAGGGGCTGCTATAAGGTGCCATAGAAAGTCAGTATTTAGTGGGCTGGTGAGGGCTGTTTGGGCCTCTATGTGGGCTGATTGGGCCTCTGTGTACCTGAAATGCCAGGGCCTGTTTTAATTCTCAGTCCAGACCTCTTTAGCACTATACCATTGTCATTACAAAAAGCCAAACCATTATTGTTGTTAAATTATTCCAACCTCCACCATATCCCATGCTCAATTTCACCAGACAAACATTACAGGTGCCATATTAGAGCAGTGACAAATTTCCCTTAAAGCAGACCTGTCACCCAGACAAAAAAAGCTGTATAATAAAAGTCCTTTTCAAATTAAACGTAAAACTGAATTTTTTTTTGTTATGAAAACATCCATACCAGTTATAAACTCATTTAAAAGTCTCTGTCAATCATATATTACCTGCCCCTCCTCTATGCTTTAGTCATAGGGGAGGGGCAGGCAGATCTGGACTGGCAATCTGTCGGTTCTGGCAAATGCCAGAGGGGCTGCTATAAGGTGCCATAGAAAGTCACCATTTAGTGGGCTGGTAGGGGCTGTTTGGGCCTCTGTGTACCTGAAATGCCAGGGCCTATTTTAGTTCTCAGTCCGGACCTGGGGGCAGGTATTTACTTTCACTTTCAATTCTGCACTTCCTAGATTTCATTGCCCTCCTCACCATCTAATTGTGTAGCCAGTGCAGGGGTAACAGGTCCCGCATTCAGGCACATAAACAAGATTTTGAGATGATTTAAAGCTTGCCTTAATAATAGTGTCTACAAATTGGCAACTGCCTGCCAGCTGTGATTGTGAATTCCAATACTAAAAAACACAAGGTTTCAATAGTTTTTCTACTGTTGGTGAAATGTATTTTCCTTCACTAACATCATAAAATTGGATTTGGAATTATTTCTTAAGGTGACAGTTAACAACAGGTCTTTGTTGGCACCAGCGAGGGTTGTCATACATTAGTTATGATGGACAGTAGGCTAAGCCTATCCCAGCCAAGTGCAAGCTGAACAATTCTAACATGGCCATGTAGGATCTTATTCTGTAATTTGGAGCACCGATTGTTAAAGCTACTACATAGCATGGAAAAAAACTATGTTTTTGTCATCAATATTGAGTTGTGCTAGTTTAATTAACATAGTATGAGTATGAGGTGCTGTTTTATTACTTTGTACATAATATAAGCAAACCATCTGCAGAACTTTCATTCTAATGCTGTCTTATTTCATGTTAGATGGTGCTGCTGAAGAAGCGGGGCTGCAGGTTGGTGACATTGTAATGGCTGTTAATGGGACCGATGTTACAAGTATTCCACATTCTGAAGCTGCATGCCTAGCCCGGCAAGGTGAGCCCCCGCTGGTCTCCTATCATGAATTTTATATGAACCCCTAACTGTACATTTATATCTAAACCAATGCAGACTTTGGGTAGATCTTTACACACGCGCTGGAACGCTCATTTATGATCATGTGCAAAGTGCAAAAGCCACACACAATTCACAATATTGTTACCCACAATGCAGTGTTATTTCAAGCATCATTGAAAGTCCTGGCAAAACAGTGCTACAACTTTGTATCCACGTCAGTAAAACATGGACAAGCTGAAGCAGCATTATAATTGTGTCATTGGGGACGTGGATTGCCTTAGTTCTAGCACAGCAATGTGTGCTGGTCAGAAAAGGAATTAGCATGAGATTCATAAGGTACAAGTCAGGTAGGTGTAAAGATGCAAAAAGCAAAGGGAAGTAACTCCCACGGTCCCTTGTGTCCATGCCCTTATATTTGTGCCTTGCTCCAGAAATCAAGCACAAGCACATTTAGCACAGAGGAGTGTATTGGTGTACAGGTATGGGACCTGTTATCCAGAATGCTCGGGACCTGGGGTTTTCCAGATGACAGGTCTTTCCATAATATGGATCATAGGGATGCACCGAATCCAGGATTCGGTTCGGGATTCGGCCAGGATTCGGCCTATTTCAGCAGGATTCGGATTCGGCCGAATCCTTCTGCCCAGCCGAACCGAATCCGAATCCTGATTTGCATATGCAAATTAGTGGCGGGAGGGAAATTGCATGACTTTTTGTCAGAAAACAAGGAAGTAAAAAATGTTTTCCCCTTCCCACCCCTAATTTGCATATGCAAATTAGGGTTCGGATTCGGTTCGGTATTCGGCCGAATCTTTCACGAAGGATTCGGGGGTTCGGCCGAATCCAAAAAAGTGGATTCGGTGCATCCCTAATGGATCATCATACTTTAAAGGGGATGTTCACCTTCCAAACACTTTTTTCAATTCCCAGATTTCTTTTCAATTACTTTCCATTATTAATTTTTTACTGTGTTTTCAAAATCTCAGTTTAAAGTTTGAATGATTGTGTCTCTGGTGTTTGAGTCTGGCAGCTGCAGATTCTGAACTGTTACAATTTTGCAACATTTAGTTGATACATTTCTCAGCAGCACCTCTGGAATATTAGCAACTATTGTATCAATTCTAACCACTGCCTGAAACTAAGAGATTCTGCTCAGCAGGGACAAAGATAACAAATGTATCAACTAAATGTATCAATTTAGAACAGTTTACAGGGTCAGTGACCTCCCACTAACATTCTTGTATAGGTACAGGGTTTCTGCAGTTATAACACTAAGGGGGTTATTTAAGGTCCGAATTTATCTGCGTATTTCTAAGTTACAAATCCGAGCAACTCCGATTGCCCGAAAGGACCATATTTATGAAGAAAAAAGCCAGAAAAAATAGGGTCAGGCAAACTTCGGAGCTTTCCCCAAAAACTCTGAATTGTTCGTGGTTTCTGCACAAAAAAATCGTAGTTTTCTGAGTTTTTTTTTTGCAAAAAAACACAAACTCATCGGATATCGGTACAGACATCAGCGCAGACACTGGGACCTTCCCCATTGACTTATACAGGACCTTGAGAGCCAATAGATGCCGGAGTTCCGGATTCGGAGTTTTAGACCATCAGACTTTAATAAATCACAAAAAATTCTTAGTTTTTTTTTTCTCAGAAAACCACAAATTATTCAACGTTCGAATATTGAGACCTCAATAAATAATCCCCAAGTGTGTAGTATCCAAGCTTTATATGTAGGCCCTGACATGAATTGTTTATAGTGAATTTATAGCCATGGATGTTGTGTGTTTTATTTTGCACCATATTGAGAAATAAAATAATCTTGGTTTATTATAATTATCCATTGAGATATAGGCACAAAGATTTTATCATGGTATGGCAAAACGGATGCACAGTCTTGACTATGACTAGGGATGTAGCGAACTGCCGTTAATGTGTTTGCGAACGCCGTTCGCGAACACCGGCAAAAAAACGAACAGTTCGCGAACAGTTCGCGAACTTCGAACGCTC
Source organism: Xenopus petersii (assembly GCA_038501925.1). NCBI lineage: Eukaryota > Metazoa > Chordata > Amphibia > Anura > Pipidae > Xenopus > Xenopus petersii. Next base: position 196,460,855 of record CM076672.1, read on the forward strand.
GATAAAATCGTTCGATCGAACGATCGAAGGATTTTATTCGTACGATCGAAGGATTTTCGTTCGAATCGAACGATCGAAGCTATTCGATCGAATGATTTTAATTCAATCGAATGCTTATAATCGTTCGAACGAATGGAAATCATTCGATTTTAGCGATCGAACGGTCGAATGGTCGAACGAAATTTTACTTCGAATCGAACGCGAACACCAATTGGCGAACGTCGCGCGACGTTCGCGAACATTCGGCGGACGCGAACAGTCGAAGTTCGCGCGAACTAGTTCGCCGGCGAACAGTTCGCTACATCCCTAACTATGACTTTTATGATCCTGCAAAGTTTTTATGTAATAATTGATTTGTAGGATTATGGGATAAATTCCTAATTAAAGGGGGTGTTCGCTTTTGAGTTAACTTTTAGTATGTTATAGAATGGCTTATGCTAAGCAACTTCTCATCTGTCATTTTTTAAATTAGTTTTTTAATTATTTACCATATTTTTTCTTTCAATTGGGGGTCAGTGACACCATCTAAAAACAAATGCTCTGTAAGGCTACACATGTATTGTTATTGCTATTTATAATTACTTATGTTTATAGTCTGCCCCTCTCCTAATCATATTCCAGTCTCTTATTAAAATCAGTGCATGGCTGCTAGGATCATTTGGACCCTACCAACCGGATTGCTGAACTTGCAAATTACTGAATAAAAACTAAATAACTTGAAAAGCACAAATACTAAAAAATGTAAAGCAATTGCAAATTCTCTCAGAATATCAGTCTCTACATCAAACTAAAAGTTCATTCAGAGGTGAACAACCCCTTTAAGTCTATTTCTTGGAAATGAAAATACTGCCATATATATATAACATAAATATAAATCCATGTCACACCAAATCCAGGATTTGTTTCGGCCAGGATACAGCCTTTTTCAGCAGGATTCGGACAAATCCTAAATTGTATATGCAAATTAGGGGCGGGGAGGGAAATCACTTGACCTTTTGTCACAAAACAAGGAAGAGAAAAATGTTTTCCCCTTCCCACACCTAATTTGCATGTACAAATTTGGTTCTGTATTCGGCCAAATCTTTCGTTAAAGATTCGGAGGTTTGGCCGAATCCAAAAAAGTGGATTCGATGCATCCCTAAAAATATATATATATATATATAACACGCAACCCTTATTGTTGTTTGGCATGCTTTTCCCATTCCCCACACCATACACAGACTTGGACAGAAAGTATCAGGATAGCATTTTTAATATTCCATTCATTTTTTTTCATCAGAGAAAAGCTGCAGCTACAGAACAGTGCTGGCTGTGCTTTCAAAACGAGTATCCCCCATGTATGGTCCAAAAATAGGAAATATACATCAGTTCTTTACTTTCGACATTAATCATGGTAAGGCTGGAGATTTTCTTGATTCCTACCTTTGCACTCCAAACTCATCCCCATCCAAGGGACAGCTCTTGGGGAGAGAGCTTTAGATTGCACCCTAGTCACCCTTACATATATTCCATTGTGTGCATTTTGTGCATTGTAGAAAGCAAATATAGGAATCAGTAAATGTGTAAGTTATGAGTGAGTTTCACAATTGTTCTGAAGCCATCACTTGAGCTAGAATGAGCTGCTGCTTAAATACCCGTCGTATTGCTTATATCATGGGGCACAGGACATATTGCTAGCAGTGTCAGATTCAGATTTCAGGGGCCCAGCAGAAAACCTTAGGCTGAGGGCCCACTTTCTAAACAATTCTCCTCTCGTCACTCAACCTCTTTATTCTCCTACCTCTACATACTATACTCTATTCTTTTATTTTTTAAACCTCTTTGTTTCCATAAAGAAATAGGGGATGGCCAAATGTTTAGAAGCAAGAGGCCCACTGACACCTGGGCCCACCGGGAGTTTTCCTGGTATCCCGGGGGGCCAGTCCAACACAGATTGCTAGAGAAGCACCTGAATCCTGCAGATGAACCCGTCATTAGTGAGGGTTTTCTGGATAAAATCCACTTGTCATACCTTCTTTTAATACTAATAACAACCTCCTGCAAGGGTTTGGCTGATTGAAAAATGGCAGCACAGAATATGTCCCGTGTGCCATGAACCTAAAGGAAAAGATGTTTTAGGAATCAATTCAGCTGTCACTCATAAAGGCACAAGTGCTATGGGCATTCATTTATTTGGTAAATTAACGTTTAGTATGTTATAGAATGGCCAACTTTTCAATTGGTCGTCATTGTTTTTTATTAATAGTTTTTTAATTATTTGCTTCCTTTATCTGATTCTTTCCAGCTTTCAGATGGAAGTCACTGACCCCATAAACTATTGCTCTGCGAGGCGACAATTTCATTGTTATTGTCAATTTTGTTATTATTTATCTTTCTATTCAGGCCCTCTCCTATTCATATTCCAGTCTCTCATTCAAACCACTGCCTGGTTGCTAGGGTAATTTGGACCCTGGCAACCAGTTTGCTAAAATTCCAAACTGGAGAGCTGCTGAATGAAAAGCTCAATAATTTAAAAAAAAAACAAATAAAAAATGATGACCTATTGCAATTGTCTCCAAATATTACCCACAACTAAAAGTTAATTCAAAGGTGAACAACCCCTTCAAATAGGTGCCCTATTGAAATAAGAATAGAGGTAGACAGGAGACAGTGCTGCCCTCAACATATATCAACTACATATATATAAATGTAATCAGCATTTACTCTTTAAAGGAATTGTTCAGTGTAAAAATAAAAACTTGGTAAATAGATAGGCTGTGCAATATAAAAAATGTTTCTAATATAGTTAGTTAGCCAGCAATGTAATGTACACAAGCTGGTGATTTGATGTATAACAAGTCAGTCAGATCACTACTTCCTGCTTTTCAACTCTCTTGGTTTACACTGACTGGTTACCCTGGTTACCAGACAGTAACCAATCAGAGACTTGAGGGGGGCCACATGGGTCATATCTGTTGCTTTTGAATCTGAGCTGAATGCTGAGGATCAATTACAAACTCACTGAACAGAAATGTACCATGTGGCCCCCCTTCAAGTCGCTGACTAACTCAGAGTTATAGAGCTGAAAAGCAGGAAGTTGGATTCTGGCTGTTTTATTAGACATCTGTTCACTCCAGCCTTTATATATTACATTTTTGGCTAACTAACTATATTAGAAACATTTACACAGTTTTTATTTTCACACTGAATTGTTCCTTTAAGAAAAGCCATTGCGTAAGACGTATGTCTTTAATGTACACATAATAAAATGTCCCCAGTATAAAATGCCACTTGGATAAATAGCTGATAACACATTAATATACATTCTTGACAATTTGAGACCACAGTCAAAAGTTCCCTTTATATTTAAACATAACAAAGGCTTTACTGCATACAACATGCTTGTTGGTTATTTTATTAATCCCTTTGGCTGCTATATTATATGCTAAATCCTTTACCCACCTTTGTCTGTGATTTGGATGGGGAGGACCTTGTGAAACTTTCCAAACAAGTGGGTTGTACCAAGATTTGATGGCAGTTAATAACTCTTTCACTTCCAAGAAACAGACCTCTGATTGTCTCCGTTATGATGGAGATACATGTGACTGAATTAGTAACTGATAAGAGAACTGCGTGAGGTCAGTTACATATTTAAAGAATGATTACAACATTATTTACAATGCCTTTTGCTGCGTGCAAAGCCCAAAAAAGGGCTTTTTTTGCACTTTGCACACTGAGTAGGGCATGGGAAGAATGGTCCATGGCAAGTATGAAACAGCCATACATGTACATACACCTGTGGTGTGTGGGGTTTTTAGTGTAGTTTTCTTGTGCCTTTCATTTCTATATTGCTGCAGTGAATATTTAGCACAGAAATGCATCATTTACCTTATTCCACATTGTTCTAAACCCAGACATTGAACTGTAAGGGCAGATGTAGAATACTTCACTGCATGGAACATCTTTTGGCATCCATCTTTCTTATAAGTCTGACAAACAACATCTGGATGCCCCACATACATTATACTCAACTACTCAACTACTCACAGGCTGCGCAGTGAGAGATACAATACAGTGACAACCATATTGGCCATACATGTGACCTGTGTTTCAGTAGGAAGCTTATGAAAGACTGAAAACTGCATTCATTTTTTATACTTTTCTTTACAGCCGTTTGGGCCAGTTGCCTCCCAGAGTGATGTTTCTTGGGTATAAAATCATCATGAGCATGACCTCTCGACTTCTAGACAGAGGAGAATATACAGATAGACACACTCTGCTCTGTACATGGAAAGGCAGCTGGAGACTAGGGGGCACATTTACTAAAGGGTGAATGTGAAAAGTTGGTGTAGTTTAACCTCAAAATCACCAGTTTACTAAAAGGAGAATACACCAAGTTTTGGAGAATCAATTTCACAGTGGTGAAAATTGTCTTTGCTTTGGTGTAAATTCACCTCACTTTATCATGTGACACAAGAGTGTATTTTCACCAAAAGAAATTTCTCCATGTTCCGGCTGGCGAACTTCAATTATAAACATAGAGCAGCCACATTTAATTCTCCATCAGCATCGCCCTTTCCATGCTAATTTTCTCCATATCGAAAATTCTCTAGAGAATTTTTCCCACCGCCGTTGTGTAAATTGGCGACTTTTCACAGAGAAAAATACTTCAGTAGAAAGTTCACCACGTATCTCTTGAAAGAGTGAACTTACGATTAGTTAAAATAAGAGAAGATTCACACTTTAGTAAATGTGCCCCTAGGACGGAGGCTGAGGCCACTGTGTGATGAAATGCTGTAGGTGCTGTGCCATATATTTCGAGGTCTTCTGTATCATATATTGCTGATGTCTGTAGTCACTGTTTTTTGCATTGCAGGGGCCATTGTGTCATAATCTGATGAAGTCACTGTGATAAATTACTGGGGTCACTGTGAAAAATGCTGGATCCACAGTGTCATGAAAATCTGAGTTCATTTTGTCATACAATTTCAGGGCCACAATATAATAATAATGCTGGGGCCGCACTGTAATTTTCTTTTACAGCATTTCAACAAATGGTGTTCCAATCATTACCCTATAAAAGTAACATTTAAATCAAATTGGCCTGGTTACACTGCAGAGTGTAAATACTAATCGGTTTTTTTTGCTGCCCGTGACAAACCAGCAAGAAAAATCAGCAGATCAGGGTACATTGGTTTAGAAATGTCGTTGATATGAAATCAATCCATAACCTGGCCCAGTGGTGAATGGCTCGAAAATGTGGAGGGAAAGGAAGCAGCAAAAGTCCACCTACTTTTAAAGTAATGTGCAGAATCTGGCAAAATAAAATTGTGGCACAGGAAGTGAGTTGCTGACATTTTGGGTATGCCATGCCCACGCCACCACAACCCAATGCCACTTTTCATTACACATGTGACTCATTTGATAACATGTTCATGCATGCTTTATTCTGTGTGCAATGTAAATCAATACTGCAGCTCCCAGAAATAAAGGTCACATTGACCTCACAGCATTTAAAGTCTTTCCCTGCATCCCCCAGCCTAGCACATAAATGTGACCCCCAGCATAGAACAGTGCTCTGGCTCCATCATGGGGCTATAAAGAAAGGTAGTCTATCAATGTTATATGACTTTATAAGGTATATAATAACTTTATAACACTACTGAAGAGTGAAAGTCAAATAATGCATGGCTCTACCCTTTGTAAAGTGAAGAACTCCTGTTAGTTTGGGGTCCCATATTGTATTTATATGTGCAAATGACGAGTTTGCCAACAGCTATGAAGAATAATAAGCACAGGAGTGAAAACAAATGTGTCATCACCCTAAGGGGCAAATTCAATAAAGGGCGAATTTTCGCCAGTGAACAATCCACCACACCACGTCACTTCACCAGACGAAAATTCGATACAACTACTCTAGTTCACTAAAATACAAAGTTGCGTCTGGACAGGCGGATACTGGCGAAGTTTCACTAGCACTAATTTATCAGAACGAGCATTTGATCTTTTGCTAACGTTAATTTCTGCCTAGTGAAACTTTGTTAGTGCTCTTACGCTTAGGTCAATTTGAATAGGGCGGGTACATATAGGCCATATAGACGGCTTTATTGGACATTTGGTGCAAATGCTTGAAGTGGCCACTTATTATTACAAGTCCAATTATTACATGTCCAAGGAAGCAAAATAAAGACAAAATAAATCCTCTAATGCCCTAAACATGAGCCCACCCTAAAACAAATGTGGCATGCCCCTCAAATGGTTAGAAAGAAATGTTAACACAAAAATCTTAAATAGTTATGACTTTTGAAGGCAATTCCACTTTAAAATATGAAAAAAAAACCTTTTGACTTTGGCATACAGGATATGATGTCACTGACATAAGATTTAGGAGGATATAGCTTTGTTTTATCATTTCGCCAAGTCTGAGGTTTTGAAGGAAACTCTGGCGAAAGAGGTAAAATTCTGTAAAATTCACACTTTAGTGAGTTTGTGGATTTACAATCGTTCGCCTGAGCAAAAATTTCGATAGGGCGCGAAACTGCGCTAGCGACGTCTTTTTCACTAGTGAATTGTCCTCTTCACCTTTTAGTAAACTAGCAATGTCCCTGTGGATGTGATTTCTGGTGAATTTTCATTAGCGACGGCCACTTCGCCCCTTAAATTTGCCCATAAAAGTACATGCTGCCTCAGCAAAAATTTATGTATATTATGGGGCACTATCAAAGGCATTAGGGGTTATTTATGAATTCCAAGTGCTGTGCAAAGTGCCATCATATATCTTTGGCATACATCACATACATATATGTATTATACTGCAAAATAAGGATTTTTTTAATGAAATGCTGCTTAAGGTATTTATAATAATTTTTGATATTTATATTGCAGGTCCAGATCTATTGACTCTTGTGGTTGGATCCGATATCAGTCGATTTCCCACCACCCCGAGGCCATCGTGCCGGGGATATCTACATAAGAGAACACACTCAGGCCTGCTGAAAGGCTGGAGGAAGCGATGGTTTGTTCTGAAACACGACGGCAGTCTGCAGTATTATAAGCACAAAAAGGTGGGGAACTACACAAATAAGTGTCAACGAGCAAAATACAGAAAACCTTAGTATCGCACCTAGTACTGGGATACACAAATGTTATTTCCATCATTAGCTTTGGAATTTAAATGATTAATTGTGTAAGTCAAAAGTAAGAATCCCAGTACATTTATTCCTTTTCATTTTGAAAAAATATCCTGTTCAATAATGGTGTTGCTAGCTATATCCACTAGGTGGCGGGTCTCACTAGAGAATGAGCTCAGCATATTGTTATAGGAAACACTTTCCAGTCTTTCAAAATGGTTAAGAGCTTTTCTTCTTCTTCTTCTTTAAACATATACAATTATATCTATCTGCATAGTAGCTGTCCTGCATTAAATTAATAATATTATATAATTGTATTTTAAATATTTATTTTATTAATTCAAAGATTTCTTCCATTACATTGTTGTGACAGAAAGGGTCCTTTACCACAAGTGCAAATTGCAATTCACCATATTTTTTACTCAGCAAAACTGTCTGATGATGTAGATTCCTTTGCTCTGGGTTAAAGGGGTGGTTCACCTTTAGGTTAACTTTTAGTATGTTATAGAATGGCCTAATCTTAGCAGCTTTTCAATTGGCCTTCATTTTTTATTTGTATAGATTTTCAATTATTTTCCTTCTTCTTCTGACTCTTTCCGACTTTCAAATGGGGGTCACTGACCATAGAGGCCAAAAAACTATTGCTCTGTGTGGCTACAATGTTATTGTTGCTTTTTATTATTATTATTATTATTATTATTATTATTATTACTTGTCCTTCTATTTAGGCACCCCTTTATTAATATTCCTGTCTCTTTCAAACCACTGCCTGGTTGCTAGATTTAATTGGACCCTAGCAACCATATATATGCCAACATTTCAAACTGGAGAGCTGCTGAACAAAAAGCTAAATAATTAAAAAAACGCAAATTATAAAAAGAGAAAACCAATTGCAAATTTCAAAGAATATCACTCTCTATGTCATACTAAAAGTTAATTTAAAGGTGACCAACCCCTTAAATAAGCCATCTGTGCATACTGACGTGGGTTGCTATAGAGGTGCATTTTTGTATGATTCAGAACAAGAGGCTGGACGCAAGCAAGTTGTACGAATGTAGACAAATACAAGATTCCTCTGCACTCAACCCATTATCAATATATTTAAGACAGAGACATTTTGTGCATACTGCTACTGAAAAATGCCTTACCCTTTAAACAAAACAGGGATTGTTTGTCCATATATTGCAATATATTTAAGCTGAACAACTACGTCAAAGTCATCCCATATCTGGCCAGTCCTATGCTTAATTTTCATCTGATTCATTAAGAATTCTATTGCTTCATTATACATTTTACAAAGGGACTAAGTTTTACCTGCAACTTACTTGCTGCTTTCAAAGTAAACCTCCCAAACTTGGTTGCCCTATTATTGGCCACCACTGGGATCACCTGACTATAGCTGGAATTGAACTGGAATGAATGCAGTCAATGTGCAACTACATCCATTTTAGTAACTGTGATCCACGTGTCCCATAGTGATGATTATAAATCTGTAAACCAGCATTATAACACCGCTGCTACTGATGAGTAAATACAGTTGTATATTCATGTGCAGGGATTATAGTTCAGTAGTAGTAAATAACTGAAACTGAATTTCTTTGTCTTTTTGCCCCAGGATGAAGGAAAATGTCGACCTCTTGAGGTGACTAAACTGGAAGGCTCAGAAATTGGCGTGGATACCAGTCTGGGAAAACCATTTGTGTTTAAATGTGTCCCTCAGTCTGGAAATCGCATCTTCTACTTTTGTGCAACCTCAAATCAAGAGATGAAAAGGTGCTCCAATGTGCTACAGTTTGGGGAATACTTATCATGTGCATCTCATTTTATGCTAAAATAGCAGCATTATCGTCATATCATTAAATATGTACATATAATGCCGTAGAGCTCTAATTATAACAGTGGATATGCAAGAATAAGTTACAGTGCAAATCTATGACACTAGTACAGGTATGGGATCCGTTATCCAGAAAGCTGCAAATTACACAAAGGCCGCCTCCTATAGACTTCATTTTATCCAAATAATCTGAATTTTTAAAAATGATTTCTCTCTGCAATAATAAAACAGTAGCTTGTACTTGATCCCAACTAACATATAATTAATCCTTATTGGAAGCCAAACAATCCTATTGGGTTTATTTAATGTTTACACAATTTTCTAGTAGACTTAAGGTATGGAGATCCAAATCATAGAAACATACATTTATCCGGAAAACCCCAGGTCATGAGCATTCTGGATAACAGGTCCCATACCTGTACTGAAACTGTAATAGTTAACAAGATTCTGTAACTTATTTATCCAACTTAGTTTTACTAGCAGTGCCGGTTTCGACCCAACTTTACCAGATGTAACAGTTTCTACAGCATTTCTTTCCACAACCAATGCAATTAGTTTTGAATGTTCAGCTTTATAAACATGTCCCGTTGTCTGCAGTGTTGGTGCCTGTACAGCTAGAGATGTGCATCATGATACAACATGTAGTCCTGGTTATAGGAGTGTGTTTTGATATAGACAATGTCCCCAGCTGGGAAATTCTCTGCTGAGTTTCAAACTGTCTTGGGAAGACAGGACGAGGACTATTCATCAGCAGTATGGGGTTATTAATGGGAACAGTTGTATATATGAGCTGACTCAAGCTTCACTATCTGCTATTCTGACATATGAGTTTGGGTTTGGAGGTCTCCAGGAAAAGTCTACCTGCATGAATTCATAATGATGACTGTTTGGTGGAGAAGGAATAGTGGGCTAAGACCACTGGTTCCAATGAAAGGAAACCATAATACTATAAAAAAACAATTTTATTTTTGAAAACTAAAATTTTCAAGTCTTATGGGGGGACTATTTGCAGTTTCAGCCCCTATGCTCAGATGGGATTCAACTCTACGCCAATAAATGACAACTGCCAAACAGGGGTGATCGCTTATCAGTGCCACCAATCCTTTTTTGGCTCAATGAGGAGCAAATCCCACCAATATCCCAACATCTAGTTGACAGCTTTAGCAGAAAAAAATGTTGCTGTTTTATCAAAGGGAGCACCAAAATTATTTTAATATCCATAGGGGGTTATGCAATAAAAGGTGTAAAAGTATGCTATATAAAAGTATAGCTAATCATGGTTTTGTCCATCTCTTTGGTTTTAGGTGGCTTGAGGCAATGGATAAAGCAGTTCATCCCCTCACTCAGGTACAAATTTAGGATATTTTTTCTTCCAGGTTGTAAGCTTTTTGAGAAACATTTTACATTGAGTTTAAAGGGGTTGTTCACCTTTAAATTGACTTTTAGTATGATGTAGAGAGCGATATTCTGAGACAATTTGCAATTGGTTTTCATTTTTTTATTATTTGTGGTTTTTGAGTTATTAAGCTTTTTATTCAGCAGCTCTTCAGTTTGCCGTTTCAGCAATCTGGTTAGTAGGGTGCAAATTACCCTAGCAACCATGACTGATATAAATAAGAGACTGGAATATGAATAGGAGAGGGTCTGAATAGAAAGATGAGTAATATAAATCAGTAATAACAATACATTTGTAGCCTTACAGAGCATTGGCTTTTTCGATGGGGTCAGTGACCCCCTTTTGAAAGCAGAAGTCAGAAAAAAAGGCAATTCAAAAACTATATGTAAAGACCTCATTATCAGGAACTTTGTTCAGTGACTGTACCTTGCGGACGCACAGGTTCACTGACGCCCTTTTGGGGCCCTGGGCTTTCTGCTGCGGAATCCAACAAGGAAGTGCAGAGCAAAACCGTAAGCGAGGTACTGGCAGGGTTGAAGAGAAGACGTAGTCAAGGTTGGGCAAAAGGTTCAAGGCAGGTGGCAGAAATCGTAGTCAAGAATCAGGCAAAAAGTCAAAAACCAGGAATCAATATCACAAAACAACGCTTCGGCAGGATCAGTAAAACTGGAACCAGCTTGGGCATTCACAAGATGGAAAACTGGCCTTTTAAAACTGATTTGGCGCCTTTAAGTGACGTCATGAAGCCCTGCGAATCCCGAACCGAATCCTGGATTCGGTGCATCCCTAATTAGCTGTTCTATAACATACTAAAAGTTAACTTAAAGGTGAATCAGACCTTTAATGTAGCAGTTTGCTTATACAGAACATCACAGCTCAGAGGATACAAACACCCTCATACACTAAATATGTTGCACAATACCACGTATACACCTAGTGTCCTGGTCAAACTGAAACTAAATAAAATATAGACAAAGTTATATAAATTGCAATAAAATGGCCTTGTATTTCTGTCAGAACCACGTGTGGGTAGATGTTACTATGCACAACCTCGGCCTGCCTCCCCTCGCCATCAAAAACCCAGAGTGCTTGGGGCTCCTGCATCAGCTGGACAGAAGCAAAGACGTGTGGATGCATCACTACTGTATTCTGAAAGATGGCTGCTTGTATTTCTATTCTAGCATCCGATCGACCAGTGCACTTGGTATGTCCCAAATGACTTCTAGTTCTGTGTTTGGATTTTATCCCTTTGCTTTATGCCATGTCTATGTCAGTGAGTGGTTGTGCATGAGTCTATAAACAAACCTATTTGTATAGGTTTATATACCAGTGCAACCATTTTTGCTTAGGGATGTGAATTTATAATTACCCCTCTTTTTCAACGACAGGTGGTATCTACCTGCAGGGATACACCGTCACTGAGCAGTCAGTTAATTCCCGCCGCTGTATCATTGAGCTCAGGCCGCCATCAGAAGAATTTAAAGCTTTCTACTTGAGTGCGGGGAATGCAGCCGAAAACAAACGGTACTTGTAGGCTCCTCTCCCTCTTTTCTCTGTTTCAAATCCAATTCATTGTTCTTTTCTTCTGCTCTTCCATTATCTGTCCTTCATTTCTTGTCGTCTGCCCTTTTCTTTCTGTTTCCCTGTATTTTCTCACAAAACACATTGATATAAGAGGACTAAAATGGAATGCATTGAAAGAAGTTTCTTAGTAACCACTGTAACACTTGGTTATTGTTATTGTTAATATTATGGGCAATTATTTTGTGCCGTTGAATTGCTGTGTTGTGCAGAATGGGATTAGTGCTCCTGGTGCAGGAACCCTGTGACATCTGCAGACTCTTTCCATTAGTCTAAAGTGAGATTGAACTGCAAACACAATACCCCCAGCACCACTACACAAGCCACAGAGGGCCCACAAAGAAAAATATTCAGCACCACCACCCAGAAAAGACATTCAACATGGCACAGTCACCACCGAAGCATTGTCGGACTGGGCTGATGGAACACTGGAAAAAGACCCGGTGGGTCCCGCCGGCCCAGACCTGATCTCCCTCCCCCCGACGCACTGAAGTTAGGTTTCATTTACATGTGCTTGGTGGAGGGCGGGTGGCAGCGGCCCCTGTAGGTGGTGTGGGGGCACAGTGGGGGACCCTTTGGAGTGCTGCACCCACCAGTCCGTCCCTTCACAGATGTAACACCCATGTAGCACTGCCACTATGCACACACAAGCAAAGCATGCCACTGACCCTATTAGAACTTTTACCCTCATTTGTGCACCTATAAATGCAGTAACCTTCTGTTGTTGTGTGATATACAAGTTGTGTGCTTTGTGCCTAAATGTCATTTTTGCACACTGGCATTATTAGTAGGGATGCACGAATTCAGGATTCGGTTCTGGATTCGGCCAGGATTCGGTCTTTTTCAGTAGGATTAGGATTCGGCCGATTCCTTGTGCCTGGCTGAACCAAATCCTAATTTGCATATGTAAATTAGGGGCGGGTAGGGAAAGCAAGCGACTTTTCGCCATAAAAGAAGATTTTTTTCCACTTTTTCCTTTCCTGCCCCTAATTTGCATATATAAATTCGTATTCGGTTAGGTATTCGGCTGAATCTTTCACCAAGGATTGGGGGATTCGGCCAAATCCCAAATAGTGGATTCGGTGCATACCTAATTATTAGTCCTGCTGGAGCCATCTATTTAAGTTCCCCATTCTTATTCCTGCCTTTCAGAGCCAGCTCGCAACACACACACTCACACACACACACACACTCACACACACTCACACACACACTCACACACACACACACACACACACACTCCCCTTGATCCGACCCACTCGCACCTATGCCCCCAACGCTTGCACCTTCTTCCCTGCTGCAGTTTCCATGATGGCTTGGGACTGGACGGGCGGGAGATTAAAATGAGAAATGATCAAAATCTCCTGCTCAGTCCCCAGTTTGATGCAGCAAGTGGATGACGTGCCACCCCCAGCAATTTTCTGCCCTAGGCCCAAGCCTTTGTTGTCTGTCCACAAATCCAGACCTGCCGCTGCCCTTCTGTTGGTGCAATTTGTGGTATTTAGCAGATCCCCAGCTTTCCAGAGCAATGGAGTTCAGTTCCCTGAGACTGTAGGGACAGAATTATATTTCTATAACAAGGTAATATTGCAAATCAAACTGTTCTTGCTATTTCTGCTTTTATTCATGGAAACGTACCTTTTCAGCTGGATTACGGCATTGAAAATGTCAATTAATAAGTGGTTACCCCTTCACCAAGCTATTCAAGACTTCATGAGCCGACCTCTGGAGGAGAGCAGAATGTGAAGGAGTAAGTGTAATGATTTAGGACTGATTTAAAACACAGTTATAATGGAAGATCCTGATGAAAAAACTGTAGCAGTGACAGTGACTGGATTTACTGTATATGGACAGAAACAGAAGATTTTTATTAATTGACCTCCGGTTAGATCTGCTCTGTCGGCCATTTCTATATTTTTTTGTATATAAATGCTCTGTATTATTAGAAGGACTAAATACGTTTAAAGAAAATAAAACTTTTTGATGCAATCCAAGAACATATACAGTGTGTCACTATTTTTCTAACCACAAGTACAGGTATGGGATCCATTATTTGGAAACCCGTTATCCAGAAAGTTCTGAATTACGGGAAGGCAATCTCCTGTAAACTCCTATACAACATAATACCTTGTACTTGATCCCAACTAAGATTATTTAACTAAACCTTGCTGGAGGCAAAACCAGCCTATTGGGTTTATTTCACATTTACATGATTTTCTAGTAGACTTAATGTATGAAGATCCAAATTGCTGAAAGATCCATTATCCAGAAAGCCCCAGATCCTGAGCATTCTGGATAACAGGTCCCATACCTATATATATTGTCTCAACTGAAGGAGTTATATATGTATGCTTACTTTGGTTTATGGTGTTTTTCAGCTATGAGCAATATTTCTCTTTGCCTTTATAATTCCTCCGCAGCACCCATGGGTGTTCCTCTATGGTTCAGTCATTTTGGTTAATGTTTCAAAGGTTGAACTTGATGGACAAGTGTATTTTTCGCAGCACAGAATAACTATGTAACTATGAATCTAAAAAGTCACTAAAACTGTTATAGAATCTAGGGAAAACAAACACAACGGAAACAACTAAGCTATTCTATTTCCAATGCAACTTTATAAACTGAAAGCACAGTCAGTTTTCAGTTCTTCTTTCTAAAATGCACATTACTCTGCAGACTGAGGCCATCTCCACAGCCATTCTACAATAAAAAAAATAAGACTAAATTCCATTAGGTATCCGGGTGCTCGGTTCTGGCATTAGTGCATCCAAAAAGGTGTCAGCCACAGAAGGCTCTGGTTTTGAAACTACACTGTTTTAACCTATGAATCCTAATCCCATGCGATTGATGGTTACTAGGGACTAGTTCTAGTAGAAAGTAATTCTGTAGTTTAGGTTTAATACCCCTTAAAGGAGAACTAAACCCCCCTAACGTGCAAAGCCCCTTCCACTACCCTCCACAGTGCCCCTCCCTACTTCTGCCCCGCATAGTGCATTAGTGAAAAATATGCCCCTAATTGTGAAACTCACATATCTGTGCAGAGCAGCACATCGGAGCTCAAGGACACCATCTTTGGCATCTTCAGTCTTCTTCAGATCCTTTTCCTTCCCTTCTTCCATTTATCTCAGTTGACGCCAACAACACCAGCCTGACACCGGACTGCGCATGCACCAAATATTTCCATGTCGCTATTCCCTTCCCAAAGAAAACCAAGATGTGGAAGATGGCGCCCTTGAGCTCCACTGCACTACTCTGCACAGATATGTGAGTTTCACAATTAGGGGCACATATTTCACTAATGCACTATGCGGGGCAGAAGCAGGGAGGAGGCACTGTGGAGGGTAGTGGAAGGGGGGTTAGTTGTCCTTTAAGCCTCTTATGCACTTTTTTAATGTCTTTATTTTGTCTCCCCATTAATTTGCACATTCAGTGGTTATGTTTTCCATTTTTCTGCAACCTCAGCACTGAGAAGTGAAATGATACGTTAAATCTTTTGCTGTTGATTTGATTCCAAGCAGTGTGAAGCTGCATAAAGCGGCCGTAATGCACTCCAAGGGCACCCAGTATCAGGGAGAGGAAATCTATGCGCACACTGACCTACTTTCCAGAGCTCTCTCCTGATAAAATTAAAAGCAGCTATTTAAAAAGCTTGGCCTCAATATAGACTGTTAGAGAAATTGGAAGCCATTCGACAAATGCAGCAGTAATTGAATTCTCATTTCTGCACATTCAGATCATAGCTGCCTCCATTCCCTGCGCAGAATGGTATTAATTAAAAGCATCTCTTGCTGCAAGAGTTCACATTAAAGGGAATCGTGTGCCCATCTCCAGCAACTATTCTGCAGTATCTCACACAACTCTATTTTGTATTCAGCTTTGCTGATTTCATTTACAGAAGGTAAAACCAGTGGGGGAAATATATTCCCAATGCTTTTTCAATAATACCATGAATCATCCCTATTGCACTTCAGCTAGATACTAAATATTTTAGAATCAAATGGCCGATTAAGAAATGGATTAAGTCCTAATCAGCGCAGGCCTGGAGGGCAGTTATGAAAGTCATTAAAGCATAAGGCATCCAATATAAACCCCTGCGGACTCCCAGAAGCCAACAGCAGATTCCTGCATGTGCTGATCACTGTGCGACCCAGACAGATTAATTGTTTCATCACACCATTGTATCTCTGTGAGGGAAATTAGCAACAGCCGATGTGTCTGTGACCTTTTCTGCTCTAACATTTTTGGAAAGTTCCTGTTGGGTTCCTGTAGGAATGCACAGAGCCACAGTAAAGTTGGCCAAATACAGAACTGAATCCAAACCCAAATTTTTAATCTATCAGATTATGATATTAAAAAAATATATGTAACCTTTTCAACACCCCTTTGTCGGTATTACACTCCACGTGTGGCGCTTATCTGATGACGGGACAAACCTGAGCCACTCCGCAGTAGTATGTGGAGAGACTGGGTACCTGGTACTTACTAGTGTAGTGCCTCCACCTAGTGGGATCCGGGAATGCACCTATGGGTGGCCCCACTAGGAATACAGTAATACACACACACAGTATTGGTTAAACTGAATAATTGTTTATATAAAATGACCAACTAGTACAAATAGCACTCCTAACCAGGTGGGAGTACTTAACTAAGGAAGGCAAAGTCCTTTAATGTCCTTCCACAAAACAGTCTCTGTATCTTCAAGCACTTCTATAGGGTACTGTCCCTTTAAACAGGATACTCACCCCAAATCCTCTTCGGATGCTTTACAGATTCTCTTCAGGCAAGTCCAGCACATTCAGACATACAGTGCGACTACCGGCTCCTTTGGATGCTCAGATAGGAATCTCCTGCTGTTTGTTCCTCCAGTCTGGATTCCTTTCACACTCTCTGTCCCTTCAGGCACAGTATGTGGCTTCCCCGTGCCAGCCTGATCCAAATGAATGCTTTTGGTGCAGCCTCTCAGCTGCAGATCTCTAGTCTCTCTCTCTCTCCACCATGTGGTTCTCTCTGCCAGACTTTTCTCTTCTGCCAGCGTCTGTGACTTCCTCTTTCTGCCAGCCACTCACTAGCTGCTGTGTCACTTCCTGCTGCACTGAGATCACAGCTGGTTGCTAGGTAACAGCTTAAAGTGCACAGACACAGGCTCTATGCTTGATCTCTTCCAGGGATAAGTGCAATGGTTTTGCACTAATTACCTACATATATAAGTACAATCTACAAACAAGAGGCGTCCTAAAGGCCGACCTCTTCCCCACTGTAAATTTCTGTTAACTGGAAGTGACATCAGTAGTGGGGACAACATGGGCATTGGGAACAGGAAGTGATGTGAATGAGAGGCAAGATCACCAGCAAGCTAGCCACCCACATCATACCTGTCTAACTCTTCTGGGTACAATTGCCTACAGGGTCAGAACATCAGGTGTTTTTCCACCTAAATCCTGACCTTTGCAGGTATTCTGTAGGTGCCCACACTCAGTGGCAGGACTTTGGTACATTTCTGCATTTGGTGCATTCCTAGTTCAATGACTATTAAAAGATTTCCACGTAGGGAATCAGACAAGTCTTTGCCCTCTTGTTCTGTCTGTGTCACCCCCTTTATTATACTTACTGCACTGAGGTGGAATCACTTTTGGTCCTGATATTTCTGACCATATTAATGTAGCCCTTACATGTCACATATTGTATACCATTCCAAGGCTGCTAGTTAAATTAAGTGTGAACCATTGGAACAAATTAATATAATTTCTGAGCACAATGCCAATTTACATTCATTTTTTTCTAGTTATAAAGGTATAATCATTCTTTAACACAATCGGAAAATTAAATTAGTGGGAAAGTGAAAGTCTTCTGATGTTGCTCTGCTTTGAACTGACCAGAAAAATGTGAGCTGACTCTTCTCTGCTCTCTAACTTAAGATGGCCATACACAGACATATTATGTTGCTATCCAACACTTTAAAATAAAGGCATGAGCAGTAAATGTTCATGTAACAATGAATATTCCATTGTCCCATCCACTTTGCTGTTTTTAAGTAATGATGTAGACACTGATATTCTGACACAATTTGCAATTGGTATTATTTAAATGATTTAGCTTTTTATTCAGCAGCTCTTCAATTTGCATTTTAAGCAATCTGGTAGCTAGGGTCCAAATTACCCTAGCAACCATGCACTGATTTGAATGAAAGACTGAAATATGAATAGGAGAAGCCTGAATAGAAAGGCAAATAATAAAAATTAACAATAACAATACATTTGTAGCCTTACAGAGCATTTACTTTTTAGAAGGGGTCAGCGACGCCCATTTTAAATCTGCAAAGAGTCAGAAGAAAAAGGCAAATAACTATAAAAAATAAATAATGAAGACCAATTGAAAAGTTGCTAAGAACTGGCCATTCTATACCATACTAAAAGTTACCCTAAAGCTGAACCACCCCTTTAATTATCTACCAACTGTGTCCTGTTGGCCAAAAAGAACAAAAGGTGGTGGTGTAAATTCTTTATACAGGCTGAATGTAAAAATGTTTAAAAACTAAGTGTAAATTGAAAAGGTGCTCAGAGGAGCCTTTCAACATTTTTTAAATATGGTGATTTGTCTGTTGTGACGTCTGGAGTTACTGATAAAAAGCACAAGAATGCAAAGGCAGTTTAGGCACCAGAAAATAATACTTAATCCCATGATTTTTAGCCTTTATATTATCTGCAAACTGCATAACAAATACATTCACATCGTATCATTTCTGAGTCACAGCAGTTGTGCCAGAAGCCTTTGCTTGATGCTTCCAGCATAAATATTGCAGCTGCCAAGTAATACCCAGATGATGTTATGTAACCGGCGAGTTAAAGGCAGACGTCTCTATCTTTTAGAGGCCTGTGCCCTCGATCCAAAACCTCCTGCTGGTGCTCTGCTCAGATAGCAAAAAATATCTTCATTCTGAAAGGCCGCTCTAATAGACAGACGGTAAAGCAGAATTACGGACATAATCCCTCATTTTATAATGGTCTCTTCAGTCGGACACCTTTGCTAAACATTATGATTCCGTTATTCAGTTGAATCCTAGTGTTTTTTTTTTTTTATAGGAATCAATATCCACATGGAATGAAAAGCAAAAAGTCTACCCAGGTGTAGAAAAGAAGACCAGAATACCCCCTTCTGTCAATCTCAAGATTGGGTCTCAATGGGAGCAAATAGAAAGAAGAAAAAAGGAAAAATTGGCAACACAAAAACTTGATTGGAGTGGGTTTACACAAAAAAATTACAAAATTTGCCCAGGTGCAGTAACCCATAGCAACAAAACAAGTGAGCAGTACATGGTACCTACTGATTGGATGCACCCATAGCAACCGTTGTGCCTTTTAGTACCCAACCCCTTAAAGGAACAGTAACAGCAAAATATGAGTGTTTTAAAATATAATGGACTGTTGCCCTGCACTGGTAAAACGGGTGTGTTTGCTTCAGAAACACTACTATAGTTCATATAAACAAGCTGCTGTGTAGCCATGGGGGCAGCCATTCCACAGGAGAAAAGGCTCAGGTTACACAGCAGATATCAGATAAGCTCTGTAGTATACAATGGGATCTATTGTGTATCCTGTGCTTGAATGGCTGCCCCCACGGCTACATAGCAGCTTGTTTATAGGGTACAAATTCAGAAAGGGCTGCCATCCCTGCAAACTGAATAAATAATGAATGTAAATTACAAAAGTGCTTAGATTAGCACGCTCATCAATTTTACATTCACTTATTTTAAAGGTTTACTTATCTTTTAAGCCTCAACTCCATGAAGAGGCCAAGATCTAGACCAGCACACACACACACACTTTTATGTGGTCTACAAACAGACCCAGGCTCTCCACAAATACCAGGTTGAACTCGCATCTTTCTACATCTGTAGTTCCAACTCAGACATGAGAATTGATTCTTGGTTTTCATCTGCAGGATAAACATTCATGACTAATGGAAACATTTAGGAACTGATGAACATAATTCAAAAAACAAGCATTGAACATGTTTTGTAGACAGATCTTTATTGAATAGCAGAAACAGCTTTATTGTAAACCTTCAGAAATACTGAAGTCAGAAAAGCTTGAAAAATGTCACCTAATTTTGGCATTGCTTGTTATCTGTCAACCTAAAAAGAAAGAAGTCAAATTATTTAGCAGTACAATAAGCAAGGAAAGGTGCAAATATCTCCTCTAAAGCCAAGATGGAGAAGATCCATTGAGCATGGCAGCCGAGACGAGCCGTGGGCTTTTCTGGAAATAATCAGTGAATAAATAATAAATCGGCAAAAACAAATGTTACAATTACACGAGTGCCTCAATCTAAATACAGTTATGCAAGAGTAGTGTGAGAGTTACAATCATACCGGCAAGCAGTGTAGTAACTGGGAAAGAAATGAAAACTTCCCAAGTGTCTTATGTCTAATATAATACATATTATAGGAAACATTCTTGGCCTAAGCCCATACAGAAGAACCATTGCACTGGTAATTTAACCAAGTCCATGTACCCCAGTTTACATAAATGGAAAATACCCTGTTTATAAGCAAGTTCAGTCTTTTATGCATGTGGTGTGTCATGGGGGTTCCTCAGAAAGCAAGTTACAGATAGCACCATGACATGCTAGCCACACACAGGCCACCTCTTGCCATACTCAGTCAGTCAGGCTGTGGACACAGTAAACTCCTTTTACCTTGAACTGACTGCCTGGTGGAAGTTTGCCTTCATTGAGTGCCTGCTCCCCGTTCTGAGGGCTCAGGGCGGTGCAACTGGGCCACTTCTCCTATGCGGTGAGTTATCACTTTCAATTTGAAACCCCCCAACTACAGATTTATTCATAATAATTAATCTATCAGTCTACAAATGTGGGACCAGGCTAAAGTAGATCAACAGATGAAAGAGGTAAAATATTCTCAATCCTTAGCCCTAAATCCCCTGATTCCTGCTTTGGCCAATCAACTGAGCAAGAGGATCCTACACACACTTGAAGGCCTACCCTTCAATAATCATCATACCCCAGATCACAAAAGAGTTGATGTGGAGTCGTTTCTATCAAATGAACCCCTTCAGAATCCAGATTAGAATTTTTTTTTAACTTTTTGGGACATCAGGAGAATTTATTGAGATGGTGAGCGCCCCATTTACTGTAATATGCAGAGGGGTTAATGAATAAAAGCTTAATTTTACCGACCCTGATTTAAAATTCTCACTCATTCTACACCATTTTTTGTGATCCTACCAGTATATAATACATTTTGCTGTTTTACACCATTTTCTTGCTGGTCCCCTGAAAAGTGTAAAATGGGTTTTACTGTATGTCCGACCTAACGAAAACAACACGACGTGTATAAATGCGAATGGCAAGAACAAGCACAAACAAGTTATACATTCACTCTCTGATGTCACCTTTAGGTAAAATAGAACCAACAATGCTTATAAAAAAAGTATCCACTTAATCCACTCGGCAATAGGATGCTCATACCAGCATTAGGCTTATCTGTAATAAATTCACTTGATTGATTCTAGACACAAGCGGGAAACAAACCCATACACCCATTACCACTGCTACAAAGGCATGCTTGAATACGATTCTAAAATGTTTATTGTGTCACTCAAAAGATCATATTCCCAGAAGTGAGCCTGAGCTAGTCCCACCGAAAAATGAACAATCAGTGCAACCATTATATGGAACAGCTAGAAAGAAGAGAAACGCCTAGTGTATGGCTATGTTATAGAGCAGCACGGACAGCAGGCTGCCTGGTTAATCCCACTATCCTTCCTGGAGTATTCTTAGTGCAATGTATATAGATTGTTATAGAGCTCATCTAAAGCAAAGTATATCCTGTACCTTAACCCCCTCCTACTCTATGACACTGTATTTTAGAAATAAAAACCTTCAGGTTTGTAGCAGGTCTTGGAGCCCATAGCATAACTTCGGACTGGTTGCTATGGGTTACTAGACCTCGAGCAAACTCTGCAGCTTTGCATGACTTCATCAGTCATTAGACTTCATCAACTTCTGTCAGTTTCCAGTGATTATAGATTCGGAAGAGGATGCAAGAAAATCATGGATACCCAAGCACGCAATATACTAAATGGGGTTGCTCCCTTTTCATTGGACATAAATACATGGAATTAAAAAGAAATAAAAGAACAGGTGCTTCATTTCAGAATCAGGAAGTGTAAGCAACTTGTTCAGCAGTTTGTGTTTCATTAAAACTCGTGACAAAACATGGATCTAATCAGCATAAGGTCAATATTTTTTTTTAAGAATTATTTTTAAAAGTGTCCGTTTGTGTTCAGATTTTGGAGAAAATAGCATGTTCTATAGGTTATTTATAATGTAAAGAAAGACCACCCCTTTCAGTCAAGAGCTGGCTAAGGCTAGAAAAACATCTGAGCAGCCACAAATTATCCGTCCCTGTACCAATTAGAGGCAGAGAATGATGTCTGGAACAAGGGGGCCCAGAACGATGATCCTGATCTCCCAGTTCTGATGACCAGAAGTTTACCCTTTTGGGTACTCACTGTTATTCTGGTTTTATATCCAATGGGTGTTGTTCATTTACATACAATATCAAAATCATTGACTTTACTAACACAATATGTTATGTGCTCGCTCCTAACTGCACTCGTCTATCCAAGCCCTGTGCTGGTTGTGCCTTCTTTTGTGCATGAGGGGCAAGGTTCAGTGCAAGGTTCAGTGCAAGGTAGAGTTTCCTTTGAGCCAAGGACTCCATGTATCTAACACATGGCTTTATCAGGCTGTAAGCACAAGGCTCCATTTTTCTTTTGCAATGTAAAGGTGAGTAAATGCCACCTCTCTGTTTGCAGGTGCCAGCTGCTCCTTGGGAAATATGTAGTTAAGCTCAGAATTAAGGAAAGAAGGTGGGACTATGGGTACAAACATGTGAATTTCAATAACGATGGCTTCATGAGTAAATAAGCCCTTGTGCATGTTTTCAGCAGAGTCTGATGTAATAACTTCACTTAAAGTAGCGTCCATGTTGGTAAAAGAGAAGTGGTCTAGAAAGTAGAAATGCAATTAGTCTCTGGGGTATTCCTGCTTGGAAACAATATTAAAGTCGATAAAGGAGAAGAAAAGGCTAAAATTAAGTAAGCTTTATCAGAAAGGTCTATATAAATACACCAGTAAACCCTCAAAGTATTGTTTCTTTAAGTCCTCTGCAAAAGAAACAGCATTTCTTTCCTTCTATTGTGTACACATGGGCTTCTGTATCAGACTTCCTGTTTTCAGCATGTTTTCAGGGCACAGGCTTGAGCATGCTCAGTTTGCTCCTCTCTCCTTCTTCCTTTTCCCCATTCCCTGCTGAAATCTGAGCCCACAGCTATGAGTGAGCAGGAAGAGACTCAGGCATGAAGTGATGTCACACCAAGCTAATATGGCAGCTGCCATCCTCACAAACAGAGAGAGTTTCTAGAGTTGTTTACTCAGGTATAGTAAAGCATTCTACATAATAAATATAGTGTTATAGCTTGCACTGTTGTGACTAATCTATTGGCAATAAACTGCTTTCGGTACCTTCCCTTCTCCTGTAAAGTCCAATTGCTTTGAGTATAGATTGACTGTATATTGGGCTGCAAGTACAACAGCCATTTATCCTGACAACTCAGGGATTCGTAAACCCCCCTCCTGGGCACGTCTTGATTCCTAGCTGTCAGATAATAGTGCATCTCAAGCCAAATTTCCTCTCATGGGATGTTTTACTTATCTGAAAGAATACAGATCTATAATTTAAAGCTAAAATGTTGCAGTACAAACCCAATTCTGTTATATTATAGGACAGGCAAGAAATATTTCAGATGTGTAGTAGCAAATATACAAATATATTATTGATTTTGTGGCTTTGACAGTTTACCCTTCTAGCCTGTTGTTTTTTTTTTATTGACAGGGAATGTTAGAATGTCAGGTGGGAAAAATAAATGATTCCAATGCAATTCCTTAAAAATCAGCCTCTTTTCACATTTGGCCCATAAATAAGCCTTAAATGAACCCGCTTGTACATGTGAAGTCATGAGAGTGGTGCATATCTTTATTCCAATCTGAACAGAAAATGGAAAAAACAGTCTCATTGTATAGTTCTGCACCTACAGCTATAGGGATACACATCCAGTGGTTATGAGGCAAAGTATTATAAATGCATACATTATTATGGTATTCTTATGCAAGGAGCCAAAGGATCTCGTGGGCAGCACATGGGCTTTGTATATAAAGAACATGTTCACATCTCCCGTGTATTTGAGCTGGCGGTTGCACTGTATGCAATTACTGTTCAAGGCCGTCAGATGCAATTGTTACATTTGGTTTCCAGTGTAAAAGTGAAACCAACTGATCACATGATAATGTGCATGCAGTATTAATGTGACTGTAAATAAATAAACAGGGATGTCACTCGGATGGAAGCTGGTGAACCCCCTTCTGATACTTATGGGCCAATAGCATGGATACCTTAAAGGGATTCTGTCACAGGAAAACGTTGTTTTTTCCAAAAAGCATCAGTTAATAATAGTGCTGTTCCAGCAGACTCCTGCGCTGAAATCCATTTTTCAAAAAAGCCTTTTTTGTATTTAATTTTGAAATCTGACATGGGGCTAGACATATTGTCAGTTTCCCATGTGCTCTCAGTCACGTGACTTGTGCAGTCACTCTTTACTGCTGCACTGCAAGTTGGTGTCATACCATCCCCTCCCTTTCCTCCCCAGCAGCAGAACAATGGGAAGGTAACCAGATAAAAACTCCCTGACACAAGATAAGATATAAGAACAGTACTCAATATTAAAAGTCTCACTGCGACTCCTTCAGTTACAATGAGTAAGAGAAACAACAGCCTGCCAGAAAGCAGTTCCATACTAAAGTGCTGGCTCTTTCTGAAAGCACATGACCAGGCGAAATGACCTGAGATGGCGCCTACACACCAATATTACAACTAAAAAAATAAAATGTTACATGGTAGTATTTGCAGTGTAAACAATGTAATTTAGAAATAAAAATCATGACAGAATCCCTTTAAGTCTTGGTGAGAACGTAATGAGACAATCCTACTGGCGGCCAAGTAACTATGCTAAAACTGCCAGCGTGCTTTAGGCTTCGCCCAGAGCCTCCTGGTAGGGTCAATTGATCTGCAAAAGGGTATTGTACTGCAGCACATGCGACTCACTGGCAATAATCCCTGACAGCTTCATATACAGGGCACTTCATATACAGGGCACTTCATATACAGGGCACTTCATATACAGGGCACTTCATATACAGGGCACTTCATATACAGGGCACGTCCTAGGAAATGTCAAGTGGTAAACCCTGTGTCATAATCTAGCGTCTACTGCTAATATAGTTTATGTACATATTATATAATATATGTATCTCATGCTGATCAGATCCACATATTTAGTCATATCTCAAACTGCATTAATTTAGTCATTTCAATAACGATGGCTTCATTAAAAATAGTGCGAATTCACAAAAGGAGAGAACAATGTCGACACATGAAACAAACCAAGTTCAATCAAGTTAAAAGGTGCTGGGTATATTGTACACAACTGCGCTACGCTAAATCATCATCCACCTAACTCTGAAATGCCCCAAATCCACTTTTTAAATTACCAAAAGTGTTAACAAAAACAAAGTCAATTTATTCAGTACCAAAATATGACTTATTCACCAACATATATTTTAAATTAATACTAAACTCCACTTGACTACCCACATCATTAGTTCTAGTGTAAAATTCATAGGAGCTTTGAAAGGATGAATATTCTCCTGCCTGAAGCAAATCATATAGTAGTTACTCCGGTGCTGTCGAAATCCAAGAGAGCGCTAGTCAGAATGGCTTGATCTTAACCAATCCCGATTACCTAGAAACAGAAACGATGTTCCGTATTCCAGATCTACCTGGCTTCCAGTTATGTTGAGGTGCAGCACTGTATATAATATAACCTTAGCTTTGCCTCCACTGCAAGGAAAAACCTATTACACACATAGTATAGCACAATATCGTTTTGACCAGTGATTCTCTGTGCAGTGACGTGGACTTATTGGAGCTAAATGACTCAAGTGTCTTCATGTATTATTCCTGGCAAACACACGATCCCCTCTCAGAGTAAGGTGCTGAAGCTGATACTGTAACACTTCCGTGTCGGCAGACTCCTTGATGTTCATTTTATCTAGATTGAGGTAGTCCAAAGACTTTGAGTGGGCTCTTTTACCTTTAAGTAGACAAAGTGGCAAAGGGCCATGGGCAGCTTTACAAGGTTCATATGGAACAGCTTTATTGCACTTATCACCTGAGCTTGGCATTCGCCTTCGTCTTCTTCCATTGACGGCCGGGATTTCATATGGCTGGAACTGCCGCCCTCTTGCTTTGTATATCCGAGACGAGCGAGAAAGTCCAGATTCCAACTGCTTGGAGCGAAAAGCTGGCAATGACTCGCCAGGAGTTTCTTCAGTGGTTGCACATTTCTGAGCTAGTTTTAAAAGCTCCCCGCCGGTAGTAAAGCCAACCAAGAAATTGGCATCCATGTGCAGGATCTGATAGCCCGACACAGTCCGGCGAATTGGAGAACAAGGCGTGCTAGAGCAGCGAGGTTTCTCTGGATCTGGCTTGGACGGAGAACTCCCTTCTGCTGTACTGGGAACTGAATTGTTAGTCCTATTAACGCCATTAATATCCACTTCCATTATGGAGGCACTTTGATTTCCTAGTGGAAACAAAAACACCAAACAGCGGAATTAAGAACGGAAAAGAACAAGTCGAGATTTCATTCATCCATTGTAATAAATAGAGAAGGCAGGGGAAATCATACAACTCTGTTAAGACAAAAACTTTAATATGAGGCGACTATAGTGAAAAGAGCAGTAAAACAATTCTAGAGCACAGGAGAAAAGGTGCCTGCGAGGGGACATGATTGTTCTTTACAAAAACATTACAGGCCATTATAGACAGATAGCAGGGGAACTTAGTTTGTATACAGAAGTGCTGTGCTAATGAGGAGAGTTGGGAAACTCAGCCGGCAACTCCCCACCTGTGACCAAGGGTGGAAAAAAGCCTCTGCAATTAACTTTAAGAGCAGAATTTCCGGTTACCAAACCAGAAATTAAGCTCTTCTAGTGCAGAGAGAACAGCGGCAGACAGTGGCAAAAAGATTATTACAATATCACCATCCATATACAGAGTTCATACTCAGCAAAGATCATTTCTGAGTTTTTATTTTCACCTTAAGTACAAGATACAATTTGAGATCCCTCTTTGAGAATTGGTGTCTAAGGGTAAGGCCACACTGGGCGTTTTGGGGAGATCTGGTTCGAATCACCGCATGTGATTAGCACCGGCATTTTTTTTTTTTTTTCATTTTAGCCAGCGCAGAGTCAGGGAAGGCGTTTGGGGAGATTGGTCGCCGCAAAGACGAGGCGATTAGTCGTCAGGTGACCAAATCGCCCCAAAACTCCCAGTGTGGCCTAACCCTAAATGTTTAACTAAATGTCAAGACCTGTCTCCCGTCCAAAATGTCTTTAAACCATAGAAGGAACCTATACGCCGAGAGACAGTTTCCCTATATCAGCACAGGTCACATATGACAGCAGTTGAACATTTCTTATACAGTTATATCAGCAAATCTGAGCTCAAGGAGATGTTCCTTTGCCCACATTAATATAGTACCCACCCCCCCCCCAACTTTAAAGCTGCCAAACTGAGCCTTCAGGAAATATGACAAGGGGAGGATATCCTGTTTTATACGCCTTAATTATAGAAAATGGAGGAAACATGGTCTCCAATATCCTTGTCTATTGTGCCTTTCCAAAATGGTCAGACAGTTATACACTGAGGTGTTTGGTACAATGGCAGTAAAACCCTTTAATGTTTCCCAATAATTTCCCTGAGACTTAAATTGACAGTCTGTAGAAGTTTAGGACACAATGCCCAGAACAGACAATTTCCAACTAAGAATAATTTCAAGTGAATTCTCTTGGTTATTTGATCACTTTAAATTTTGCCAGGGGAACTAGCAAAATACGAATCATAGGATGTCTAGATCAAGCTGTTGCCTGTTTAGTATCCAACAATGAGCTTGGAGTTTATGTGGGACCTGGTGACTCCAAAGTGCTGATTCCTCCCCAGTAGGACATGGCTAAAACGGTTGTTTACAGACCTTCCAGATTATTACACATAACATGACATAAGAAAAACGTAATCATCTACATCACTTATTAGACTGGGTTTGCCGACTTGCCGGTATTGGTAAATACGGTTCTCTTATGGTATGAGCAGGCAAAACTTTTATAAACATTATACACATGTCACATGGTAGCACCCATTTAAAAATATTCCTTTTAATCCAGAGACACCCAACATGAAGGAGGCAACCCTATTGTAAATTTGTTTGAAGAACATGGTTTATCCTTGCCTCTTGCTAGAGAACCTTTAACATGATGTCGCAGACTCTCAACTAGGGATGTGACAAATCCACTATTTTGGGATTCAGCCGAAACCTGAGCCTTTCATGTAAAATTTGTATGACAAAAAGTTATATGATTTTAAGGATTTGGATTCAGTTCGACCGGGCACTAGATTCAACCATATCCAAATCCATCTGAAAAAGACTGAATCCTAAACCAAATCCTGGATATTGTATGATCTGAAATCATCATGTTTTACTGAATAATCAGTTGTTTCAGGCATCCTTAAGTGTCACTCTTTAGATTGAAAGCTCTTGTGAGCAGGGCCTGCACACCTATTTTTCTTAACCCTTGTTTACATTATTGTAAGACCCATGTCTTCTGAGTAACTTGCTGGAACTAGATAAATAAATGATGACCTCTGAAAGCAGTATACAGGTATGGGACCTGTTATCCAGACTGCTTGGGACCTGGGGTTTTTCCGGATAATGGATCTTTCCGTAATAAGGATCTTCATACCTTAAGTCTACTAGAAAATCGTATAAAATCGTTTAAACATTAAATAAACCCAATAGACTGGTTTTGCTTCCAATAAGGATTAATTATATATTAGTTGGGATCAAGTACAAGCTACTGTTTTATTATTACAGAGAAAAAGGAAATAGTTTTTTAAAAATCTGGATAATTTGGAGCCTATGGGAAATGGCCTTTCTGTAATTCAGAGCTTTCTGGATAATGGGTTTCTAGATAACGGATCCCATACCTGTATAGCCATTCTAGGAGTGTCAGGCATAGAGCTAACTGTCATACTAGGGGGCCAGCTCCTTCCTGTTTGAGAAGCACTATGTCATACAGCAGAGACCCCAGAAAGGATATAGTGGGATCAGATCACACTCCCCTACACATTTATTAACATTGAATTCTATTCCCACAGCTGATATATACTAAATTATGTTTTAAGGAATTACAAATCAGCTGTTATACATTGGAGATATTACAAAAGAATACTATGTACCTTTCATAGAGTTTTAGCAATGTTGTGCAGCCTATGGGATTAGAATTAGAGTCAGCTGGTCTCTGCTGAAGCCCAAATAATCAGATCTCATTTTCATTCTGCATCTCACAGTGACCTTTTCCTGCTGAGAAATCAGGCTTTCCTGCCTTGCCAAATTTAGCTCCATAGATGCATTACTTCTTCCTTCCTGACACTTACAAAAGGGCACTTTGAAAATCCATCAGATACGCAGCTGGCGAGGATTCTGTACCATGTACACTAGAGAGGCAGGTAAAGGGCTTTACAGTCAAGGAAAGTGTATGGGCCTAGGGGGGGGGAGTGTAGGCTCCCCTGCCGAGAAATTTCTGTACTGTTATCCCACCCTTGGCTTTGATGTTGCTGCCACAAACTGCCCTAATATCTGTCCATCCTTCCTATGACAGATAATGCACAACTGCCATACCCCTTGCAGGAATTCTATCCTTCTGCAGCAACTGTCCTATGTGTTATGTGTTCATAGAAAAAGCAGCTATACCTGCTGGCTTGCCATTCACCTGAAATCACACAGAATATCTCCCTATATATATATATATATACACAAACAGCAGGACTCCCCGTTTGGCGCAATCTGCCGACTCCTGCCTTAAAGGAGCAGTGACATCGGAAAATGAATGTTTTAAAGAAATAACATATAATGACCTGCACTGGTAAAACTGGTGTGTTTGCTTCAGAAACTCTACTATAGTTTATATAAAGAAGCTGCTGTGTGACCATGGGGGCAGCCATTCAAAGCTGAAAAAGGAGAAAAGGCACAGGATACACAGCAGATAACAGATAAGCTCTGTAGTATACAATGGGATTCTCCAGTTTTACCAGTGCAGAGCAACAGTACATTATATTGTCATTCCTTTAAAAAAAAAACTTTAATTTTCTGGTGTTACTGTTCTTATGTGAGTCTTTCTTGTATCCACCCTGGCACAAAGTGATCTAACCTATTCCTTCTACTTCTCCTCACCCACATGATCATTATACACAGGGATTTCTCACGAGCTCTATGCACAGACTAATACATATGGAAAGAGCCCTGTGGGAACCCACACACCCCCAGTCAGTAGAACCAAGTAACATACATGAGTTTATTATGTGCAGCACTCACTCACTATTCCACTTGTGACTATTCTATTCATGCCTATGTTTCAAAGTTTGTGAAATACAATTGTGCTTTAACATTTTTTTTCACTCACTGGGGCTCATTTATGAACACTGGGCAAATTTGTACCTGGGCAGTAACCCATGGCAACCAATAAAATGTCTGCTGTAACTGTTGCACCTGCAGCTGGCTGAAAAAAGTCAGTCACTGATTGGTTGCTATGCGCTACTCACACTGTCGCACTATTCACACAACTCACACAGTCGCGCTACTCACACTACTCACAGTCACGCTACTCACACAGTCGCGCTACTCACACTACTCACAGTCACGCTACTCACACTACTCACAGTTGCGCTACTCACACAGTCGCGCTACTCACACAGTCCGCTACTCACACAGTCGCGCTACTCACACAGTCGCGCTACTCACACAGTCACGCTACTCACACTACTCACAGTCACGCTACTCACACAGTCACGCTACTCACACTACTCACAGTCACGCTACTCACACAGTCGCGCTACTCACACTACTCACAGTCACGCTACTCACACAGTTGCGCTACTCACACAGTCACGCTACTCACACTACTCACAGTCGCGCTACTCACACAGTCCGCTACTCACACTACTCACACAGTCGCGCTACTCACACTACTCACTACTCACTACTATGATCATAGACTAATAAGATTTGTATCCTTTCTTCTCTTTATCTTGGAGTAGGACAAACATACCTGAGGGACATACAGGTGTGTATATATATATATATATATATATATATACATATATATACATATACAGGTATACTATATCAATGCAAATAAGCAGGGAGGGCTCGACTAACGAAAAGGAAAAAACTTAAAGGGGCAGTTTACCCTCTATTCAGCAGGGGAGCAATTGATGTGGTTTGTGCTAAACATCCTTTTTGCCTCTTGTTTTAATCAGGAAAAATCTATAGTTTTTATTTCTTGCGCTAAACAGGACAAATGGGGAAACTGATGCTACTCCATGTTTGGTCTTTGCGAGTTAATTTGCTTCCCAGTTCCCCCTGCATAACAGACTCCATCTAACAACCAGTCTGAAGAGAGGGGGTGGTACACTGGCACAGCACTACACAAGGGAGGCATCAGGCAAATCAACAGTCGCAACAAAGGCTGCTGTTTATTGGCAAACCAGTGCAACTGTATTGCAAAGCTGATATTGACAGACATATTATTATTATTAATAACATGTATTTATAGAGCACTAACATATTGCGCAGTGCTGTAAAGCAAATGTGTTTATAGAACTAAACCACGTGAATTACATACATAGAACATATGGAGTTACATATCACAACCAATAACAGTACAAAAGGTGTGTAAGGACCTGTGCAAAAGAGCTTCCAATCTAAAGGGAAGGGAATAAGACACAAGATGTGGGAGTGGGCAAGATCAGATCAGATTCGAGCCATAATGTTTTGTGCAAGAAATCACAACTCCATTTGGGCCTCATTTACAATCACAGGTGCAACAGCTACGAAAGGCAGGCTGGACACACACTGAAACATTTGTTTGTTTGGGAATGAGCAGATCATATGACCAACTTGAGACCATTGGGCTGAACGTTCACATTACAATGACGGGGTTC
Source organism: Xenopus petersii (assembly GCA_038501925.1). Taxonomy (NCBI): domain Eukaryota; kingdom Metazoa; phylum Chordata; class Amphibia; order Anura; family Pipidae; genus Xenopus; species Xenopus petersii. Next base: position 196,492,969 of record CM076672.1, read on the forward strand.
AGGCCGGCGGGTTAAGGACGGCATCAATGAGCCAATGTCTGATTGTTACCTGGACCAGCACCCCTAGGCCGTGTGGTCCTGCCAGCACTACCTCACGCAGGCACAAGAGCGATGGCGTGCAAGCGCCGGAGCACTGAGGAGCAGCGCCGGAGCACTGGGGAGTAGTGTGTCCCCAGTGCACCCCATAGAGCGTCTGGGTGCCATGCTGCCCCGAAAAATGTACCACCTTAGGCAAATCCAGGCCTGACCTGGAAAATATTCAGGCAGAAATCATTGAGGCAGGAGCGTCGGCGTGCCCCATACATGAGCCGATGGTGACTCCGAATGAAGGAGCCAAATCAGCAGCCAAAATCTGCCCGTGTCTGGTCACCCTAACATGATGAAGCTCTGATTTGCTGCTGCCAACACTCCCCACTATAAATGTAAGTGGGTTACTGGGAGCTCTGCCCATCACTCCTGCCAAGTACAGGGCAGATTGTGCCAATGTGTTAGCACTGAGCTTCAGACTAATCCCATGATGTTGTGAGCGTTGGTACGAGGGTTGCCACCTGGCCGGTAAACATGACAGTTGATCCCAATGTTATTAATAGGGAAAAAAAACAATTATATAGGAAGGCCGGTCATTTTTTTCCAGAAAAGGTGACAACCCTACTTGGTACTGCCCTTAATTGGTACAGCCCTTCATCATCCTCCTCCTGATGAATTACTTGTACTAAATGAAGCAGGAAGGAACCTTGTAATTGTCACTTCATCTCCCCAGCTGGAGCCTGGCCCCGAGGGCCCATTCATTCCATGCAGACATAATGCCAGGGTTTTGCAATCTCCAGTTGAGTTGGAACTACACCTCCCAACATCCTCCTGGGCGCAGGCAGGAACATGTCCGTTTGAGGATTAGGAATGGCTTATGACAAAGCATTTTCGCCATAGAGAGAACGTGAGGAGGATTCCCATGATGCCCCCCATGTTGCACAGACTCCCCTCTACCCGCCGCACAATGGAACCGACCTCCCATCCCGCAGCCGCTCCCCGCTCTCATCAATGGGCTTTCCCAGGAGCGAATCCCCACTCCCCCGCCATAAAGCTGAAAGGACAAAGCCCTCGTTCCCCCAGTGCATTACCTGTTCTTCCCGCAGACTAGAGCACAAGCCTCAGCCCGAGACACGGAGCAGCCAGGCGGCGGCACAGGCAGGACAAGGAGCTGAGGGCAGGCACGAGCCACACAGGGAAGAGGAGGAGTGAGGGGAAGAGGAAGCCGCCCACAGACTCCCAGACTGCCACTCACTCACACTTCGGGGCACCTTGTGCTGCTACTGCTCATTCCCTGGAGATTGTGAGGAGATCGTAGAGCTGCTCACTAATAATATCGTCTCTCATTAACTCAAGAAAGAAGGACAAAAAGAATTGCCTCACAGACATGGTTTAACCCCTCACATTGTGTGGCCACACCCCCTCCCCCTAATTACCATGTCCATTTTACAAAATCTGTCAGTGTCAGGTTATGAATGTTTGATCACGTGTCAGTGGTTTTTATGTGTAATTACAGTTTTGCTAATGAAGGTGAGTTGCCCTTTAAAGGGGTTGTTCACCTTCCAAACACATTTTTAAGTTCAGTTGTTTTCAGATTGTTCCCCAGAAATAAAGACTTTCTTTTTTTTTCAATGACTTTCCATTATTTATTTTTTACTGTTTTTCCAAAATCGAAGTTTAAAGTTGAATTTCCCTGTCTCTGGCAGCTCAGTAATTCAGACTCTGAACTGTTACAATTCTGCAACATTAAGTTGATTCATTTCTCAGCAGCATCTCTGGAGTATTAGCAACTATTGTATCAAGTCTAACAGCTGCCTGTAATGAAACCCAGGGATTCTGCTCAGCAGGGACAAAAATAAGAAATGTATCAACTAAATGTATCAATTTAGAACAGTTTGCAGGGTCAGCGACCCCCCCTCCCAGAGCTGCTGTAGAAGGTGAAAAATGACATTTTACACTTCAATATTAGAAAAACGGTGACACATAGAAAATAGAAATTTACTGGAAAAAGTATTTCTGGTGATCTGTTTGAAACCAAATGAACTGCAAAAGTCTTGGAAGGTGAATAATCCCTTTAAACTGCAAGTCACAGTATTTCCCCGAGAGACCTGCTTATATTAATTGTATCTTTGCTTATCTTAAGATGTTATCTAAGTGCAGCTGCCAAGTATTATGGGCTCTCTGCCAAATGCCTATGGTTTTTTTTAGAAACATTGTATCTTTTTCTGGCTCTTCAGTGCAGGAGATCAAAGAGAAAGTCGGGATATTTCAGTAACAATCCGGGACTGTCAAACTCAGGACTGTCCTGTGAAAAACGTGACAGTTGGGAGCCTGCATTTGGCACCCTGCTTACAGAATGATGGGAGCAGGAACTTGCAGCCATACAGGGTCTGATCAGTTACAGTATAGACAAGCTGCAGCCAACTATCATCTATTGTACTACAACTCCCAGCATTCCAGTGCCAGCCAAAGGCTCACCCGTGCAGCATGATGGTACAGTCTTTAGCATTGCTGCCTTGTACCGCTGGAGTCCTATCAGAAGACTAATGGACATATCTATCCTACGGAGATTACCATTCCCTAGCATATGTATCTCTTCTCCACACTAAAGCTGCTTTAGAATATTTACAAGTGCCTGTTGGTGGCCAGCCTGAGAGACAATGGCAGTTTAAGCAAGGATTAAGCTGAATGCTCTGCCAGTAACAGCCTTACAAATACCAGGGAGCCTATTTATATGTTTCCAACTGCAAACTCAATAGCAGGTCTGCACATTTCACTGTAGTCATTTGCATTAAAACCCCATTAATTAAAGGTACTTGCATCAACATGTATTTGTGAATAGCTGAGCTCAGCGCCACCCTGCAGCTACTGTCAGTTTGTGAAAATACACAAACTGCACTTAAAGCACAACTGTGTCAATTTGAATATCTCGGCTGCAATTATGTCAGACACAACTCCCCCGTGGAAACCTGAACAGCTCTGGAATTCTGTGGAAAGAAATGCATAGTGGGTAAAAAACATGGCGACTGCCTAAAAAAGTGGCTTTGCAAAGTTTGTCTGCGTAAATGGCACCTGGGTCCTGGAGATAAAATAATGTGGCTCAGAAAGTCCTTTTTACCTGTTGCACAGTATTGAGTAACTTCTCATACAGCGATGTTGGGTTTAACCCCTCCAATAACATCTATTTATTACAATGAAATCCACATGAAAGCAACAAGTGCAAACAACTTCACCTTGTGGTGTATAAAGAGTTGTCACCTGGCCGATATTTTATCGGCCTGGTCGGTAAAAACGATGTTGATCCCAATGTTATTAATAGGGGAAAATGATAAATATATAGGAAGGCCGGTATTAGTTTTCCAGAAAAGGTGGCAACTCTAGGTGTATAACATGTAGTGCTGCAAGACACTAATCAAGGCAACACTAAGCACTAAATTCTCCCGTGGATTCCACTGTATGTAAATAGATAAAGACAACAGGTGGGAGCACAGGCTTTTATCATATATACTGTAAGTCCAGCCTTTTGCTCATATAATTGTAAGCTGTTGTCTCATAGTCTAGACCAGGGGTCCCCAAATTTTTTACTCGTGAGCCACATTTAAATGTAAAAAAGAGTTGGGGAGCAACACAAGCATGAAAAATTACATGGGGATGTCAAATAAGAGCTGTGATTGACTATTGGTAGCCCCTATATAGACTGGTAGCCTACAGGAGGTCCTGTCTGGCAGTACATCTATTTTTTATACAACCAAAACTTCAAGCCTGAAATTCAAAAATAAGCTCCTGCTTTGAGGCCACTGGGAGCAACATCCAAGGGTTTGATGAGCCACATGTTTCTTACGAGTTACTGGTTGGGGATCACTGATCTAGATTCTAGAGGAAGGGGAATAACCCACATGGAATTTCCTACAAATAGGCTCACAAGGGTCAAGGGCTTCCAAATAGCCAGATAGTCCCCAGTCCCCTCAAGCACCTCTGTAGTAGAGGACTCATTCACAAAGGTACATACATGGCTACATGCTTGTTCATCTTTCATCTAGTGCCAATGCCAAGTTGCCACTTCAGCCCAGTTTGGTGCTAGGGATGATGGTGAAGTGTAACGAGTGATAAATAAAATGTAGTTTCAAAAGCCATTGATAAGCTAAATGCTGTCATGTATATCCTGTCTATTGTGGTGACCCATCTCTTTTGCAACTGTCACCTGCAACAGGACAGGACCAGCTTAATCACACTTTCATCACTATAGGTTGTGTGTGCCTGCTACCATTTTCTCTCTGTAATGTTCCTACCCAGTATGAGTGGCACTGGAACAAGAACACATAATGCTAATGCAAAATCATCATGAGGAATTCTTCATGGAATTGCCAGCCAATAATAAATCATGCAACCCAACTCCAATTGCCTACTCAATAATAATAAACCCTTCCCATGTGACTAGCCCATTGGTGGGGTTTCCTTCGCCATAAGGTGCTCAGTGCTGAGGAATAGCAGATGAATATCTTCCCTTCGTCTGGATCATTCTAGCTCAGGCGATCTTCTTTATCTTCTTCACCATCTCTGTTAGGAAGGAACCCTCTGATGATGTCACACTTGATTCAGTTGTAACAAGGCAGGAATGTGCACACAGAATAGAACAACTAAACAGAGAAAGTACAGAAATGTGTCCCTATCCACCGAGTTACATTTTATAGTGTTTGGAGTATATAAACCAGATCAGTCTATTCAAGGCTTACAGTCCATGTTCCACAAGAAGATTAGTAGCTGCTATTGGGAGTACTTGGCTACGATGAGTTTTTATTGTGTCCTAGAAAGATATCAGGTATGGGATCCGTTATCCAGAAACCCGTTATCCAGAAAGCTCCGAATTATGGCAAGGCTGTCTCCCATAGACTCCATTTTATCCAAATAATCCAAATTTTTAAAATGATTTTCTCTGTAATAATAAAACAGTGCCTTGTTCTTGATCCAAACTTATATACAATTAATCCTTATTGGATGTAAAACCAGCCTATTGGGTTTATTTAATGTTTACATGATTTTCAAGTAGACTTTAGGTATGAAGATCCAAATTATGGAAAGATCTGTGATCCGGAAAACCCCAGGTCCCGAGCATTCTGGATAACAGGTCCCATACCTGTACTTCCTTAGGAAAAGAACTTCACCGATAGAGATCACAGCCACAGAACTTACAAATAACGTATCCCACAACTGGACCTGAGACATCCTTCAACTTCAAGTAACCACGTGAGCTCTGGGTATGGTGAAAACAAAGGCCACAGTATATTTGCACTATGATAATAAAGAAGTGGCCGTTCCACAGTTAATCCAAGTTCTTACACAGGGTCATTTATCAATATACTCCTATCACTTGTCAACAACAGTAAAAAGTAGCTACAAGTATGTTGTTACTGATTAACAGGTTGCCTTCTTCAAGCCTCCTGTATTTCTTTATCCCGGGAGTGGTTGTCCCGCCCTTTGGAAATAATAGGCATTACGATGCACTCCAAATATTACTCTGAGTTCCTCCACTTTGTCTCTGTGTCTTCAGAGCTTCTGTCCAGGAACTTTCAAGTAAATGACTTTCCTTTAAGTCCCAAAACCCTGAAGATTACAAGTTCCCCTTATCTCTTGAAGAGTGACTCCATATTAGAACGTTGCAAATTTTTGCATACTTACTAATGTTTTCTAACACAATTCTACATTTGGAATAAGAAATCAGCATTTCACTTCTCTGCTGTTTATTACAACCAGGGGCTCATGGGGTTCTTGTTTGGTGCAGTTTGGTTCTAAAGTCCATCAGCTCCATTGCTCCACAATATTCGGGAAGAGATGACAACCACTACTTTTCTGAGGTTGTATCCCTGGTACATCTGTCTCTTATATTCTATCTGAGGGATCAGATTTCTATGTTGGTGCCATCCTGTTATTATACAGTGTATATTATAGTATCATCCTATTCCGGACATCACAGATGTTGCTAAAGTATCTGTAAGAGCAGAGTTGAGGCCAACTTTGCATTAGATCCAATAAATTCCAATTTATCATAGTGAGACTGTGGTCGGAAGCCTTTACATGAAGTACTGCTCCAATTTGCTGTTCAGAGAAGAAAGAAAGGTGCAGTCTCGTGTGGTCAGTATGTTTGTGGCATTTGCTGGCAACTGCAATGGAAGCTCAGACAGTACAAGTTATAGAGAGGGACAACTACTTTCCACAGGGATATAGTCTGCAGCTGTGTAAGCCTCCCATTAGATTTACTATGCCCTTATTAAATATTACAGTCACCGCATGTGCAAATGATTGAGCTACAACTGCACTCTCCTGCATTTAATAGTCTGATCCTGCTGCTCATGTATATACTCTCATCTTCCCCCTAACCTGAACTTTCCCTAATGGTGGCCATAGACACACAGATCCTATAGTACGAATCGAGGATTCGTACGATTTTCGGATTGTGTGTGGAGTGTGCCGACATCTTTCGTCCGGCGGAGATCGGTCGTTTGGTCGATCGGTCAAGTTTGATTTTGACCCGACCGATCCCGCCGGAGCCCACGGCACATCGTAAATGGATCGTTCGGCCATACGGCTGAACAATCAGATTACCCCCGATATATAGCCATGCTCGTTAATAGCATATCGGGGAAAGATCCGCTCGTTTGGCGATGTTGCCAAACGAGCGGATCTTTGCGTCTATGGCCACCTTAAATCTTTGGACACCCTGAAGATAAAATACAGAAAGTTTGTGTACAAATATCCACATAAACAACATATTTGACATTTATTAAAGTGATACCGACTACTCCAATATTATATTAGGTCATGTAGATGGTTTTTGGCTGATAGGGCTGCTTTTATATGTAATTGTTACTTGATAAACAATCAGCCAGCAGTCACCTCGTTTTTCCAAACTTTCGAAAATAATCCAGGTGCACGTCAAACGGTGTCCACTTCAACCAACTTCAATTTTCCCGAATGTAGCAGACGGCTCCATCAAAAAATGTATTTAAAAAGCTTTTATTTGCTTCTCATGGCTTTATGATCTGCACAATTGTTACTTGAAGTTCCTAAACCTGACTGTCCCTTCTCAAGTTGTCCATTAGGGGTGACCACAGGTGAAAACTTTTCCTGTGTTTCTTGGTGTTTTTTTTAGCCCCGCTATCTACAGAAGTGCCCACATGTGATTTGAAAGGGCCATGATAACCCAGGGCAACTGAGCACCAGTCTCCTGGGACCTTACATTGCACCATTGAGCACCCACTAATCTAGGACTGAGTTGAATATGGAGTTGATGACGGGGAGCAAATAAAGGCATTGGATGCTGCCACCTGTCTGTCTGGAGAAAACGAAAAAAAGACAAACTTAAAGGGGTTGTTCACCTTCCACTTTTTTTCAGTTCAGTTGTATTCAGATTGTTCTGACTTTTTTTCAATTACTTTCCAATTTTTTTCCCCCATTCCATGTTTTACTATTTTTCCAGAAAATTCAAGTGTAACGCTCCTGTCTCTTGTGTTTCAGTCTGGCAGCTCAGTAATTCAGGGGCAGATTGGGAACTGTTTGCTACATTATTTGCTACATTTCTCAGCAGCATCTGTGGAATATTAGCAGCTATTGTATAACATAACAGCTGCCCTTAAAGGAGAAGTAAAGCTTAACTAAAGAAGTAGGTATATATGTTGTACATAATGTTTTCTGCTTCTGTATCAACCCAAGGCAACCACAGTCTTTTAGCAGTAAAGATCCGTGTCTCCAAAGATGCCCCAGTAGCTCCTCATCTTCTTTTCTGCTGATTCACTGCACATGCTCTGTGCTGCTGTCACTTACTGAGCTTAGGGACCAACTCACAATATACAGTACATATAGAATATAAATGTCACAATATAAGGCTTAGTAATTAATACAGATAATTACTACATGGCAGCACAGAAACGAGTGCAATTAGCATCAGAGTATAATAATCAGCCCTGTAGCATCAGCTTATATTACAGACCAACCTCATTCTCTGCTTGATAATTTGTGACGACCCCTAAGCTTAGCTTCTCAACAGCTGCTCAGAGCCCACTGAGCATGTGAGTGTCACAGACACTTTCCAAGATGGTGACCCCCTGTGACAAGTCTGAAGTCCTGGATCATTGCTGCTATTGACAAGCTGAAACTTTAGGCTGGTGCAATAAGTTCATTATATAAAACATTGCATTTTTAACCATATTCATTTTGAGAGTTTAGTTCTCCTTTTATGAAACAAGCTGCTTCAAAAAGACATAAGGTGAAAAATAAAACTTTAAACGTCAGTATTAGAAAAAAGAACACAACAAGACATGATCACACCCTCATTGCTCCCCTAAATGATGTTGTTTAGTAGTGAGCACAACTTTCCCTTTTGTGGTGTTTAGGGACTTGACTTAATGAATTCAGATGAAAATGGGTCAGTTGAAGCCCAAGCTGCAGATAGATGTAGTGTGAGTTGAATAAGACCAGATGTGTTTCATTTCTCACACATGAGGAGCTGCAGGAAGGGGTGAGAACACTCAGTAGGGAATAAACACTCTCTGCAGCCTATTTATAAAGCCGTGAAAAAAAGAGAGACAAGAGTTTTAGACTTACTTGTCATGTATGTGTTTATAAATGTTAATGTCATCTTTCCACACAGAAGCAGGAGTTGCACAGCTCGTATGATATGTAGCAAGTGATTAGTGCCAGCAAAGAGATGAACCTGGATGGGAAGGTATAGAATTAGTAGAATTGAGAGTTTATTATACAAGTTCATGATGCAATGGGGAGCGCACATCTGGGGAGCACTATTAAAGGGGACCCCTCATCCGATACAATTATTCCAAATCCTATTGTATAGCAATAGTCAATCAAAATAAACTTTAATTACACTTCATACATTATTTGAATATTGTTTTTTTTTGGTCTGGGAAATCATAATTATAGCAAGCAGGCAGGAGCCATTTTGTGGACACTGCTATTAAGACAAGCCTTGCATCATCTCAGAATCTTGTTTGTGCACCAGAATGGGGGACCAGATATTCATCCCCATGCCCTGACTCCACAATTAATCGGTGAAGAGAACAGGGAATGTGGGGAGAGCAGTGACATCTAGGAAGTGCTGAATGGAAAGTGAAAGTAATTGCCTGAAAACAATATTTGATTAACAGTTGAGATCTTTAAATGAGTATATGACAACTATAAACGCTTTAATGAAAAAATAATTTGTATTTCATGTTTCATTTGAAAAGGACTTTTATTACACAGCTTTCGATTTTTTGGTGACATGTCCCCTTTAATGCTGAACCATATATTCAGGTTTTGGAGCAACAAATGCTGCCATGCAGACTAAGGGCCCTAATTATGATTGTTTAATCCACTGTGATCCAGAAATAATAAAGAATAAAGTATAACCTTGTGTGCATTTACTAACTCGTGCTGGGTATGGGGCCTGATTCCCTCTGCAAATTTCTTTTTGCTTAACTTTTTTTTTTTTTATATATAATAATTTCTGAGGGAATTGGGCTCAAAACCCAGAGTGTGTTGGCAAACTCATACAAGGCTAAATCTGCAAGTATTACAACTAAATGCCCTGCCTGTAGTCCACACCTGTCCCCTATAGAAACCATTTGGTGCTTTATGCAATGAACAATACAAAGGAGACCCCAGACTGTTGAGCAGCTGAAATTCTATTTTTCAGAAAACCACCCCATTTCCCTTTTATTTACATATTACAAAGTATACAAACTTTTTTGGATATGGGGCGGTACTTACCTGTATGCTGTTGTTGTTGTTCCTTATTCTAAGAATCTACCCAGCTTGTTTCCCAATCAGTTTCTCCTTGGCCCTTACTTCAGATCCCTAAATTGTTCCCAATAACCCATATTTTTCGGACACTGGGGTGTACATTTTAGACATACCAATAGATGCGAGTTCCTCTAAAAAAAAAAAATAAGCCCGCAAGTAAAAAAAAACCAAAATATTTATTAGGACATATTGGGATAAAACCTAACGCGTTTCGTGCCTTACTCCAGAGAAAGTGCCCCAACAGGTACGAAACGCGCCCAATTTGTCCTAATAAATATTGTGTATTTTTTTACTTGTTGGCTTATTATTTTTTGGAGGAACTCACATCTATTGGTATGTCACTGTATATTTGCACCCGGGGACTGGGGTGAACTTTATGTCCTCCTGTTCAAATTTTTCAATTCATTTTTTTTGGTAGTACTATTATTTTTGCTTTGTGCACCATTCATTTTTTGTAATTTGGTGTACATATTAGACTCTTACTTGATTCTCGTTTGGTAAAGGAGTGGAAATGTTTTATTCATCTAAATCTTGCACCTTTCATAGTTTTCTCTAACACAGTTCAAAAGGCCACCAAAATATATGAAACAGCATTGCACCTGGGAAAACAGCAGTGGAATTGCCATTTGGGAATTATCCACACATGTCTTGCTTGAAAATTTTGAACCCCCCCGCAGTTTGATTTTACATATTCACTTCATGTCCCAATGTTGAAGCAACTCAGTACGAGCCCTTATTGCACCTAAATCTTTCTAATGCATTTGGTATGACATGCAAGTAATGTTCTCGAATGCCTTTGATAGAACATCTAACATTTTAGCTGGGCAAGCATTCAGATCACCATAACATCTAATCATATAATCTGAGGTCACCTTTCTGAAATGATGTTTTATGGGAACTACAAAATCTGTACATTTCAGAAAGGAAGCATTAGGTTGGCATCATATACAGCAGATTGGCTGCATGAAGTTTCTGCCAAAGGCACAGGACACAAATGGGCAGTTGTTAAAAGGTCACTTAAAGCCAATCTATCACGAAAATGTAATATAAGCGTCATCTTGCTGAAATAAGAATCTTTCTAAATACAATTTAAGATTCTGTACCATTTATAAAAAATAATCAAGTTAATCTTTACTCTCCCCTCTGAGCAACCTCTCTTCATTCTGTCTTCATGCAGTAGGTGGATGCAAACTCCCACATTTATGTGCCAAAATCCCCCGTGTGTGCCCGCACCTACAGAAAACACGATTGATCGGGTGCAGGCCAGGAAGGGGCTAATTTTTGTTGAAAGAGCAGATTCTTCACTTGCTTTGATCTACAGGATGAGATCGGCTGTTAACCTTATTAAACTGGCTTTTACTGAATTATTTCAGTAGTCAAAAGGGTAGAGTCTTGTGCGGGTCTTTATCTGCAACCCAGACCCACTGACCATCAAGAATAAGAAAGTGCTGTCATTGTAAACTGGAAGTGACATCATCGGAAGTGGGCGTGGAAAAAAAGAAGTAAAAAAAAGCGCTACTGAGAAGACCCGAGGCCCGACCCGCAAAACTGCCGACACACATACACCTTGCACACATCAGACCTATATTAATACTACAGAATATAAAAAGCAACTCATTGGTTACTGCATGTTGGGTGTATTCAAAATCAGAACATATCTCACAAGCATGATAAAATGTGGCTTAATAGACAATAAAATATTTTATTGTTGATGTGGAAAATGTCACAATTTCTCCATCGCAGATTAAAAATGTTCAGTAATAGCAATGTATTGGCATGTATTTGCATCTCTTGACATAATTGCAGGTTATTTACAATGTAAACAAATAATAAATTCATCTGTATATACAAATCAATAAGCAGCATATATATATATATATATATATATATATATATATATATATATATATATATATATAGAATAAAAAACTGCAACAATGATACCTATGGAAAACACGTATTTTCCATTATCCAACAGTTCTAGCCCTGTAACAGCCATCTAGCCCTGTAACATGGATTTGGTTTGGTTGGGCACAGTGGTCTTTAATCATCTTGTGCCTGATGATTTCTTTCTGTATTATCAGCAGAATCAGCCAGACCCGGCACCATACTTGTTGAGCTGCTGCTCTCTATGAAGAGACAGGATAGTTAATAAGACACATACAATAAAAATAATAAATTGATTTTCTAAAGAAAACTGGATTATTTTGCTAGCTTTCCTGAAACATATAACCCGAGGAAAAGAACTGAACAGATCTTCTACAAATAATTCCTATTAGCCTTTGAAGGTATCACATACACCCCAATCTTCTACCCAAAACATGGACTTGTGAGGGAATGAAGAGAAGTAATGATAATTAAGTATAGTGAGACAAAAGCGACTAAACTGTTAAAGGGATTCTATCATGATTTTTATAATGTAGTTTTTATTTCTAAATTACATGTCTATACTATGTGATATTGGTGTGTAGGAAGCCATCTTAGGTCATTTTGCTTTCAGAAAGAGCCTGCACTTAAGGATGGGACCGTTTTCAGATAAGCTATTGTTTCTTCTACTCAATGTAACTGGAGGTGTCACAGTGGGACTTGGATTTTTAATATTGACTGCCATTCTCATATGTACCAGGGAGCTGTTATCTTGTTACATTCCCATCGTTCCTCTGATGGGCTGCTGGGGAAGAGGGTTGCTATGACTCCAAATTGCAGTGCAGCAGTAAAGAGTGACTTAAGTTTATAAGAGCACAAGTCACATGACTCAGGGCACCTGGAAAACTAACATGTATAGCCCCATGTCAAATTTAAAAATTAAATATAAAAAAAATCTGTTTGCTCTTTCCGAAAAACAGATTTCAGTGAAGAATTCTGCTGACTGTTATAGAGTCCCTTTAAATAGTCATGAGCGGGGAGGCATAACAGACAGTTATCTATAGTTTTCTCAACAAGGATTGATATTTGAGACCCATATTGTTGCAGTACATCTAAGCCAACGGAAACCTTCAAAAGACTCAATATAATACTTATTTCAGTCAATGCAACCACCTGCATTTCAACATGGTGGGCTATAAAGTGCTAGTATCAATGCAGACTTGAATTCTAAATATTGTAAAAAATGGGGCATAACACCAATAAAAACTGACCGAGCATATTCTGAAAAATAAGTATTTTTAATAACCACGATGGGTATTTTTACTTACGAAACACAGAATCTGACATTTCGACATCTGTAGAGAGGGGAAACGGTGGCGGAAGAATTTTTGTTGGGGTGTAGGTATTCAAGGATATTTTCCGGCCACCAACATAAGTGTAGAATCCAGGAGTGGCTGCAAGGATTATATCAAATATGTTAGAATATCTGACAATAGCATAAAACAGATAGCATAGTATAGTGGGGAAACACCTTAAAGGAGAAGGAAAGGCTGGAGACACTTGGGGGTGCCAAACGTTAGGCACCCCCAAGTGATTGTAGCGACTTACCAAAATCCCAGGACCGGTGCTCCTATTGGGAGAAATCTGCACCGGCCCCGGGTTATAGGAGCGAGCACCATGGAGATATCTACTTCCGTCTTTGTGCAGCTGCACATGCGCATTAGAACTAAAAGCCGAACTTTAACTTTAAAATCGGCTTTTTCGTTCAAATGCGCATGCGTCAGTCCGGGGAAATGTGCATCAGTGCGAAGACGGAAGTAGATATCTCCGTGGTGCTCGCTCCTATAACCCGGGGCCTGTGCAGATTTCTCCTGATAGGAGCACCGGCCCTGGGTTTTTGGTAAGTAGCTACAATCACTTGGGGGTGCCTAATGTTTGGCACCCCAAGTGTCTCCAGCCTTTCCTTCTCCTTTAAATCTGAAGGTAGCTAAACATGAGAATTTAGGAGCAATTCAATTACTTGGCCAAAAAGACCATGCGGGTTATGGAATTTGCCCATCATATTTCCACAATGCAGTTTTGCCCTTAGTAACCTACCACAAGTGCCACACTACGTTGGATTTTCTAACTAATGAATTCATTGACAAACTGCATATTGCTGTTTGGATCACAACACGTGGTCAGATTAAGCCTGTTGTAAACACTAACATTTACCTAAGTTGAATCAAATGCTCCAAGCAATATGTGCTCACTATTCCAGCTTGTTTGTCATGTAATGCTTTGTATAAAGTATTCACCAACTTGGATTTTTCCCCACATTTTGTGCTATACCAATATGGAATTAAAATTGATTTTATGTCATCAATCTACACAAAAAAAGTGATCTCAAAAGTAACATAATACACCAAAAGTTTCTGGAAGGCTCCATAGTTTGTTAGGGAATATATCTAAAATAAACATGAAGAAGGATCAAAATAAGATCTGGAGAATATCCAATCAGACTTCCATTATTAAAAAAACATTTGCTAGAACAATGTCAGACCCATTAAAACAATGGAAAGAACACAGCAAAACCAAGAGAAGAGGTCAGACTCAGTGACTGAGTAAGGAAGGCAATAGTCAGAGAAACAATTAAGATGCCAGTGGGCTGAAGAGATAAAAAACAGAGGGGAGAAATTGTTTATGAGCAAATAGAAGCTGGACACTCCACAAAGCCCATTAGATGTTTGTCAAAAGGAATATTGGAGAATGTTTTTCTGGTTTGGCATGAGAGCAAACCACTATGTTTGATAGAAAGCCAACATTGATCATTCCTACAGAGAAACATAATAGGTACATGGCGATGGCAGGGGTTATGAAACTGGTCAGTATTGCTGGCAAACTGGATGTCAACATATACTGGGCAATTCTAGAAAACAAAAGCAGTTTCAGTCTGCAAGAGACTAGGCAGAGATCGCCAACCAGTAGCCTGTGAACAATATGTTGCTCTCAAACCCCTTGGATGTTGCGGTCAGTATCCTTAAAGCAGGTGCTTATTTTTGAATTCTACGCTTGGAATCAAGTTTTAATTGCATACAAACTAAGTATAGTGCCAAATAGAGACTCCTGTAGGCTATCAGTCCACATAGGGGCTACCAAATAGCCAATCACAGCCCTTATTTGGCATCAATGGATTTTTTTCATGCTTGTGTTGCTCCCCAACTCTTTTTACATTTGTATGTGGCTCACAGGTAAAAAAAAGGTTGGGGACCCCTGGACTAGAGACTGTATGGAGGTTCATCTTTCAGTAGGGAATTAAGCCTAAAACACACAGACAAAACCACACTGGAATGGTCTAAAGCCAAGAGCATAAATGCATCAAAGTCCAGACTTCAATCTGATTGAGACTTATACTGCTGCTCACCAACAATCACCAACCTACCTGACAGAGCATGGTCAAATATAGCAGTATCCACATGTGCAATACTTATAGTGACTAACCCCAAAAGTCTTTCAGCTGTGATTGCAGCCAAAGGTGGCTCTGCTCAGTATTGCGTTGGAGACAATACATTTGCAACCAAAAGGTCTGCTTTTTTAAAGTAACAAACTTTTAAGTATGGTGTGTAATGGAAATGGTAAAAATTAAATCCAATCTGATTCAAGATTTTAACACAATACAATATGGAAAAATCCAAAGGAATGAATACTTATGCAAGGCACTGTAGGATAGATTACAAGGGCCCAATATCACTTTTATAACATTACTATAAAAGATAATTAAAAATTACAGTATAGGTCTATAGTACATAGAAAAAAACTGATCTGTACAGAACCAATGGCATACATAATAATAATAAAGGTAGTCTGTTAAAGAAAAGCTGTGTAAAAAAAAAATTCTCTCTATTAGTAAAAAAGACACACCTAACATATGAAAATCACATGGATCTGTTGTCCAATGCAACAGAAAGATACTAGATAGAAAAAAAGCTTACATAAATAGGTGATCTATATGCCCGTTGCTTAATGATGATCACATGCACTGCCACCAACGTCTAAAGTTGGAAAATATATAGGAGAAAACGTTTATTTCCAATTATCCTCTTCAATGCCAAACACCAGTAAAGGGAAGTGCTTGAAGCACAGAATCCCACCACTGTGGGCAGGTATGTGACTGGTGACAATAAATGAATGGACAAGCCATCATTTAATCAAATCCTTCTAGAATCCATGGTGTCATAGATGGTTGATATAACTATTAATTGGGACTATTATTCATTCAACTGAACTTTGAGTCCTTCAGAAGACTAAGAAGCAACACCAGATGAAAGTGATTAAAGTAGCAGCCATGAAGAAGACATTTGTTGCTGGTTATAACAACAGTGGCTTTTTTTCTGTGATTTAAATAATAAATATTATTACTTTTTTGATTTTCAATTTAGAACATCCAGACAGCCATGCAAGCAGATATCGTGGCCTATACCCTGTGTAATGGATACATGCAACACTTAATGTCTCCGCTAATTCTGGATAACATGCAATATGTCATTGACGTTGCAATCAGCCCATATGAATGTTGTGCAGTTTTAAATCTTTTCCATTGACCATTTTAAGTGGACTGAAACACAGAACCTGCCATTTCTTGAAGATGCTTCGTCACTGCAGGAAAAAAAATGTTAAAGAAAAAAAAAAAAGAAGTTTATAGACCTTAAGTTCCAGTGCAGAGTTTACATCAATCCTATGGCACATACGGGAATACAAGGCTAAAATCACTACAAACACAAAATGATACGGCACAAAGCATTAAATATAAAAGCAGCCCTACAAGGAGAAGCAGTAGGCGTGTCCATCTGGTAGTCGCTCGAGGGAGCTGCAACAGCAGAGAGGAATTCGTCCACTTGTTTTAAGGACAAGGAGTTGTGAAGAGTTTCTAAGGGACATATGGAAGGCACCATGGAGTACAGCTCAAATCCTGAAAAACAGACATCCATATTGTAACTGAATTAGCTATATGAGAAGAATCACAAGACACAAGGGCAGAACAGCATTTTGATGGCTGATGAGATCAGTCATTCTGGCATAACATTAAAATTTTTTAGAGATGTCTGCTGAAGGACAGACCTGCTAACACGAACACTTAAATTGCATTCAGCAGCAATGTGTCTCTATTTCTGATGGAGATACCCTTTTTCCAATCCCCTTCGCCAGCCAGAGAAATATAATGTGGCATTGCATGTTTATTGTGCCTTCTAAGCAAAGAAAGATAATACTTTTGTTGCCATCTTGTCTTTATTTTCTAGACTGCATGTTGGAATTTCTATACTGTATGTTGGTGCTAGATACAATCATGTTGTGAAGTCCAATGGAGCATTTGTGATTGCACAAGCATGCCTAGCAGCATCAGTTCAGGGATATGGCGGGTTAGTGAAGTGAAATACAAAGTGAACAGGGAAAGTGCAATAGAAACAAATGTAACCATAAATTAAGGAAACCTTATTATATAGCAAAATTACGAATAAAATTAAAAGCAGCATTGGTTGGATCAGCGGTTGGGCTATAATTAGCCATAATTATGATGTGAAGGCTATTGAAGCATGCATGTTGTCATCTGAACATTTAAAGTAACCATTATATAAAAGAAAATTGTCATGCACTGTCACCTAATTAATTCCATGATTTTGCCAATTAGTGAAAACCTGATTTTATTCTAAAAATTTATTTAATATTTCGGTGGTGAACGCAACAGGTCAAAGCTATCATTAAGATTATAACCGGCAGTGGTACAGAGATTACATGACTCTAAGGACAATGAAACATGGCGCTATATGCCGCTCAGCATTTTGTCATGGCTACAAAACGCCAGAAAATACCCTGCCATAGACAATACTGAGAACTGCCTCTGCTAAAACAATCAAATCACGTATGACAAATCACATATGCATGCAAACCTACAACATACTGGATATTATCAGTCTGTGGATATGCACTAAATGGGAAGTTTATATCAACGCATGCCATGTTCTAGTTGTTAAAGGGGCTGTTTATAAAAAAGCTTTTTCTTTCAATGGCTTTCCATCTTTTATTTTTTTTTCTGTTTTTCCAAAATTTTAATTGAAATGTTCCTGCCTCTGGTGTTTGAGTCTGGCAGCTCAGTAATCCAGGGGTAGATTCTTAGCTGTTACAATTTGCTTCATTAGTTGATTCATTTCTCAGCAACATCTTTAGAATATTAGCAACTATTTGTGAATTATGAAATTGGAAAAAAAGCAATGGCACATACATTAAAATGAACAAAAAGAAAAACATGAGAAAAATGTAAAAAGTATGGGAGTGTAAAGCCACAACTCTATATTGTTTATAGACTAAACTGATAAGGAAAAAATTAATGTCGGTAATGCTGGTCAGACTCTAGCATCCTTACTTCATCTTTGTCCAGCTGGTCTTCTGCCATCTTCTTTTCAAAGCACCTGACTTTCTTTTATTGCACGGTAGACTCATGTCTTTCACATTTTATGTTTTCGTTCAATTCCTGTTTCACGGTATCTGTATGGTGTTTTAAACTCTACATGCAGTCATTGCCAAAAATATGGGCTCTTTTGCACTTTTTCAAATAACAGACACATTTCTCAAAAATGGATTGACTGATGAAAATACATTTAAGTTGATATTAAAAGAAGGAATTGTAGCAATCTATTTTTTTTTAAGATTACTAAATGTAATTTTATTTAGAACCTGACATAGCTGCCAGACATATCCTTTCAGACCAAAACAATTGAATGAAAACAAACAAAAACTTTTGACTTAATATTTGGAAGCATACCCTTTACACTTCTTATAGCCATAAACACTTCTCTGGCTACTTCTCTCTGGCAGGTTTTCAAAACGGCTTGAGTTCTCCCAGCGTTGAATGATGCATTTACCCAGCAGCTTTCTGATCAGGATCTGTTTCAGGACTTTACCATTCCTGGGTGCTTTTTGAAGTGTTATTTCAGTAACTGCCCTGCTGGAAGACACTTGATATGCAATGGAGACCAAGCTTTCTAACACTGGGTTCAATATTGTCCTCCAAGATGACTTAAAATCTAATACTCTATAAAGCACCAAGTTCCAAAGGCAGTAAAGGAACTGCAAAACATCATCAAACCTCCTCTTTGACTTGAGGGGTGGCTTGTTGTGCTTTACTAAAAAGCTACATTTCATCTCATCTTCCTACAGGACATTTTCATGGAAAAATTTGCCTTGCTCAGATGCATTTTCGGAACTCCATTTGGGCTTGCATACTTTTCTCTGACATCTTCATGGGTTCTCTACCATAAAGCCTCCTTTCATTGAGTTGACGATGGATAGTGCGAGTGAGTTCAAACTCTTTTACTTTGTTTCTGAAGCTGATTGAGGTTCTTTCAATTCAATCTGAACAATAGTTTTCTGAAATCTTTGATTTTTCTCTTATATCCATGTTCAGGGAGACAAGTTACAAAGAAATGACTTCAAACATCTTGACAATATTGCATACAGTAGATGCAGGAACATTCTCAGATCTCTGGAGATGGACTTGTAGCCAAGCGTTTTTACAGTTTGTGGTCTCACCTCCTTTACTCTTAGTTTACTTTTTTTCCCTCCATGTTGAGTATGGTACACACAATTCAAATGGTTGAATGCATAATTTTTGTAGGAACTGCCAACTAATCACAGTTGTGTTTACGTACAAAGTAAAGAAGAATATCCTACTTGAAATCCAAACATTTCCACAACCTCTAGACACAACTTCTAGCAGGTGCCATAAAATTTTAGGATATATTTGAGGAAGCAAAGCAAAATGTAGCAATTGTTTTTCAAATCTTCTGAGTACCAAAAGATTTTTGTATTTTAGCAGCTTTTTGCGTTTTTACTGTTATTTATGGCGGAACTGGTGGGTTATTTGAAAAAGTGCAAAGGTACCAATATTTTTTGCTACAGCTGTTCTTTTCAATCTAATATCACACACCATGTCTAGTGGTGTTCCAATCACCCACCAGGTGCCCAGTGCCTTATATCCGCTTGTCAAGTTCAAACCATACCACTTTCAATACATGCTACTGTGAGAGCTTAAAATAGAAAAATAAAAAAAGTATTTTTTGAAAAAATAAGGCTCCAGGGTCCTCTTTACCTCTTGTATTGGTTATTTTTTTTATGTAATCTGCATGTTCAATGTTTATACCTATTTATTTTACAGTATAAATACAGTGCTGAAAAATATGATGGCTCTACTCTTTGATAAACTGTATGTGTTTAAGGACTTGCCTTACAATAATGTAATTCAACAAATACTGTAATTTAGCATACTTCGTTATGGAGCTAACTTAAATGTCATAGTAAATTACAATAACAAATAAAATTCAAGTGTAAAAAGGTCATCTTCTAAAGCTGTTTATTGGTAAGGAATAATCAGAAGTACTTTGGTAGATTAATGAAGATTGTAAGGTAAAATAATTGCCAACAGAACAATTTTGAAGAAATTAAAAAAAAGAGCTGGTAAAGAAATACAATGCTCAATTATGATAGGGGTTGGAGATGCCAGTTTTGATGATAAAAATGACTGGATTAAATATATTGGTAAACTAAATAAGCTATTAGAATTACATATGGCTACAGAAGTTATGATCAAAACAAATTGGCTTAAGGGAATGAAGAAAATGACTGTGAATAGTGAAAGCCAATAAGGCTTGTGCTCAGACTTTAAAAGCAAGGTCTTACACCTCATATTTTATATCCAAAATAGTATTATTTAAAAAAGGTGAAGCAAGGGACTATTGCTTGAAAGAAACAAAACATACCATTGGTTGGGTGTCGAGCAAATGAGATAGAAAATCTTTTAACAGCAGAGCTGCGTGTGGCGTCTGAGAAAGAGAAAAAGAGGTACCTGAAATTGACAAAAGCTACCAAATAAAACTGGTTTTGGGAGAAAAAAAAGGAGGGGAGAGGGGAAAGAAGATTCCCATGTAGTGGAGCTTGTTAGAATCCATAAGCATGCAGTGTGTGCCACACCACAGAAATCGAGCGAGGTGGCTTAACCTCTAATGACAAATAATTCAATATAGTGAGTAAATCAAGATAGAGTATGCTGGCCATTCTGGTGGTATAACTAGACACTGTATTATCTCAACTTTTACTTTTTGCCTCCATGTAAAAAAAAATAACTTTTAAAATGGCTGTCCTTAAATGTGATACAACACACTGACTGTGTATATGTGTCATATACAGTATCTTAATATACAGGTCCAATTGTGTCTCATTTGTACGGGTGCAACTACAGTAGCAATTAGATGAAGAAGCTGAAGTTTGAGATTCATTCCACAGCAGAAATCACCTAGTATGTGGGTGTGCCGCTGAGTTATTGAAGAACTATGGGTTCTGAATGAAGTAGGCAGTTTAATAGAGAGGCTTTCTGTAAGCATATGTGCACGTACCATCTATGCAGCCAGAAGAAGTCAGCTTTTTACGATGAGCACGAGCATAATCCAGTAGGTTAGGTGCACTTGAGGAACCCCCGAGCACTGAAGTGCTAAACAGGCCAGCACACTGAGACCCTAGTGGAAGTTAGAGAAAATACATACAACAAACCTGGTGTTCCTCGGTTGATAGCGGTGATGCATGCAGCATGCAACAGAACCAGATAGTGGCTAGGCAGAAGGCAAAACCAGACACGGATACACAGACAGAATTAGATCATACTCTAAAGTCTTCCAAAAATCTAAATACTGTGCCACCTTCTACTCAATGGTTTACATGGTACCCTTGTTTGAAGATGATAATTTAATAGGGATGCACCAAATCCAGGATTTATTTTTGTTCAGAAGAACATGCAAATGAGGGTTCAGATTCAGTTTTGCTATTCGACTGAATTTTTTCAGTATTATGTATTGGGTGCATCTCTATAATTTAATTTATACAATTTATCAATGTTTTGGCATTAAATACCTTAAGATTTTGTTTTAACTGAATTCAACATACATGTTGGTAACCAAATACCTGGAACAGCCCCAAGTGATGTGGAAATATTTTTTCACAAATGTCAGGCATCTGTATTTTACAGAAAGTATCTAGAACAACAATAGGCTTGTAATTTTTCTTGTGATGTGTTGTCATTTCCCCCCCAAAGCCTATAGTGGTCAACAGAAGAAAATCACCTGCGCAGATAATACCAAATTTTGAGCGGTGCTCTTGCTCCCTGGATGTCTGGCTAGACATCACCATGCAGTGTGGTCTTTATTAATGGCAGGAATGGCATTAAATGCAATGCAAAAAAATGCAATGTTTCTGTTGTTACTCAAGGTAGCCTATAGTGGGTATTGACTGAATTTCATTTGAAGTTTAGAGGAAAGGGAGATTACAGAATAAAACAGCACCATGGACAGTACCCCAGCTAGTCACTGCACCTCTTCACATAGTTTTAGTACTAAACTGGGCAACGACAATCGACTGTTGTAGGGAAAATGCTCTTTACTGCTATGAGTGGGTTAAACGATGGTGGCCCCGGGTTAATACAATACCTGCTGCTGACTAGCTGTATTTTGTATACTAAACATAAACTTACTAGACCACAAGCCTAATCAAACAAACGATTTATGCTTTCAAAGCTGGCCACAAGGGGTCACTATCTTGTAACTTTGTTAAATATCTTTGCTAGACCAAGACTATGCACATGCTCAGTGTGGACTGGGCTGCTTAGGGATCATCATAAATTATCAAAACAGCCCAAGTCAAATAATATCTGCCGATACAGCAAGACTGATTAATAATCAGAATATACAGACTGCACTGGGTCCTGTGTTGTCATGTAATCTAATGTGGATTTTATAGTTTTTGTATTGTTCAAAACAAACTTTCTCCAACTCTGCAGAACCAGTGGCTGAAGCAAAATAATCCCCCAGAGAGAATCCTAGTTTATCTGTTTAAATCTGGCTCCATAATCTTTGTCCCTGCAGCTGGAGTTGGAAACAGTAAAGGGATGTAAAGGCAAAAATAAAATCCAATACAAATCTCTACACAGTCACTGACTGCTCTACAGGGAAACAAACAAGGCTGAGAAGTATGATTGTTTCCCTGTCCAGCAGTTAGGGACTGTCTGACAATTCCGATCTACAGCAGTAAACGAAGGGAAAATTTCACTGCATACAGTCAGGTTTCTTATAAAAACAGTAAATATTTTTTAAAGTACATTGGAGACAGACTTCTTTTTCATTAAAGAAAGTAAACATTTGATTTTTTTCCTTTACATGCCCTTTAATGTTATACAGCCCATAATAAATTATGGTTGGTCTGATGAATTAAACAGAAAAAAGCATCATTTCTAGGGATGAGCAAAATATTTCACAGCGTTTCTCCACAATATAACACCCATAGACTCTAATGTATAGTAAAAAATGTTGTATAGTTTGAGAAAAATGTTGTCTGAAAAATACCTATTGACTTCAATAACTTTGGTGCATTTTTTTGCACTTTCGCAAATTTTCGGCAAAGCAAAACAGGCCAGATTCACCCATCACTAAAAATTTTCCATTTTCTCGAACTACACATGTACCAGTACAGCTGGTACAATATAATGTACTGTTGCCCTGAACTGGTACAACTCTGTTTGACTCAAACTCTGCTATAGTTGATATAAACAAGCTGCTGTGCGGCCATGGGGGCAGCCATTCAAAGCTGAAAAAGGAGAAAGGGCATGGGTTACACAGCAGATAACCGATAAGCTCTGTTGTATACAATGGGATTCTTCAGAACTTATCTGTTATCTACTGTGTATCCTGTGCTTGAATGGCTGCCCACAAGGCTACACAGCAGCTTGTTTATATGAACTATAGTAGTGTTTCTGAAGTAAAAACACCAGTTTTACCAGTTATGGGCAACAGTAAATTATATTGTCATTCCTGTAAAACACTTACATTTTTTGTTGTGACTGTTCCATTAAATTCCCTTTACAACAAAAAAAACTGAAGTCAATGCATGCAAACAATATATGTTTGGAATTTGGCACTGAACAGGGACAGTAGTTCACCAAACACCAAATTTTACCAAATGGTCAGGCACATGATGTCATGGCGCTGCCCATGAATTCACTGGCCCTTCAGTTGGTATTCACAACAGAAGTGAGTGTTCTTAGTGAAGGACCTAACCTAAAAGGACTGAATAGATGTAGAAGTTCAGCAAGAACTAATGAGATACATACTACAGATTCCTAATCTAGAGAGTCAGTTGTATCCTTTCTTTCTCATTGGGTAAGCATTGGGTAAGCATTGGGTAAGCAGCTGCCTATAATATAACATACCATGTGCCAGCATGGTTTTATGCGTAATAGATCTTGCCAGACTAACTTCATTTTGTTTTATGAGAATGTAAGTAGAGACCTCGATTCTGGGATGGCAGTGGATGTGATTTACTTAGACTTTGCTAAAGAATTTGATACAGTGCCACACAAAAGGTTACTGGTTAAATTAAGGAATGTTAGCCTGGAACATAGTATTTGTACCTGGATAGAGAACTGCCTAAAAGATAGACTACAAAGAGTGGTGGTAAATAGAACATTTTCTAATTGGACCAGTGTTGTTAGTGGAGTACCGCAGGGCTCTGTACTAGGTCCCTTGCTTTTCAACTTGTCTATTAATGACCTGGAGGTGGGCATTGAAAATACGGTTTCTATTTTTGCAGATGATACTATATTGTGCAGAACTATAGGTTCCATGCAGGATGCTGCCACTTTGCAGAGTGATTTGTCTAAACTGGAAAACTGGGCAGCAAACTGGAATATGAGGTTCAATGTTGATAAATGCAAGGTTATGCACTTTGGCAAAATAATATAAATGCAAGTTATACACTAAATGGCAGTGTGTTGGGAGTTTCCTTAAATGAGAAGGATCTAGGGGTCTTTGTAGATAACACGTTGTCTCATTCTGGGCAGTGTCATTCTGTGGCTACTAAAGCAAATAAAGTTCTGTCTTTCATAAAAAAGGGCATTAACTCAAGGGATGAAAACATAATTATGCCTCTTTATAGGTCCCTGGTGAGGACTCATCTGGAGTATGCAGTGCAGTTTTGGACTCCAGTCCTTAAGAGGGATATAAATGAGCTGGAGAGAGTGCAGAGATGAGTAACTAAATTGGTTAGAGGGATGGAAGACTTAAATTAGAGACTGTCAAGGTTGGGGTTGTTTTCTCTGGAAAAAAAGGCACTTGCGAGGGGACATGATTACACTTTACAAGTACATTAGAGGACATTATAGACAAATAGCAGGGGACCTTTTTACCCATAAAGTGGATCACCGTACCAGAGGCCACCCCTTTAGACTAGAAGAAAAGAACTTTCATTTGAAGCAACGTAGGTGGTTCTTCACAGTCAGGACAGTGAGGTTGTGCAATGCACTGCCGGGTGATGTTGTGATGGCTGATTCAGTTAATGCCTTTAAGAATGGCTTGGATGATTTTTTGGACAGACATAATATCAAAGGCTATTGTAATACTAAGCTCTATAGTTAGTATAGGTATGGGTATATAGAATCTAATTAAAAGTAGGGATGGGTGTATGTATGGATGCTGGGTTTTCATTTGGAGGGGTTGAACTTGATGGACTTTTTTCAACCCAATTTAACTATGTAACTGTACAGAAATCATTTTTTGGAAATGGCGAATTTATGATGCAAAACCTGGACATGGCCTGGTTAAGGAGACCCATGAAATGACGTATAACTAGCTAACAATCTAGATATCTTGTGAAAGTAGTTGCTGCAGGATAATTGTTTGAGAGATAATGAGCATAAACAGCAAAGATGCCACAGAAAACAAATCATGACATTGAGGTTGAAAGGGTAGGGTAAATATGGTGTAAGTACACACTAAGGTAAAGGTACAAGTGAACTATAAGGTATTATTTTGTCTGCTAATGAAATGACAAGTATTAGACTAGATATGGCCTGTTGCTAAGAAGCTATGAGTAAAGTGTTCAAGAGAATAAAAACGTTAAAGATTCAGAATAGAAAACAGTAGGGGGGGAATCACTTAACACATAAACAAACAGTCTTTGCTGCAGCCATATGAACACCCACATTGCATGTGTCTCACTTACCTGCAGCAGCTACAAGCATGCACAAGCCCAAGAGATACCATTCCCTGTCACAATTATGTTTGTGTGTTACTTTCATTGGATCTACTTGATACTTTCGTTTATAGAAAAAAAATTAAATACTTGCAAAATCCAGAGAAATACTACTAACTATTGCACTACACCAGTGTCTACGATATGCTACTAACTGCCGGAGGGAACTATTAGAAGCACTTTAGCGTAAAAATCATTGCATAGCCTCGCTACTCTAACGTGCTGCGGGAGGATGGAATTCTACTGGATTCCTTACCTCTTAGCAGTGAGATCCAATTGTGACTTCTGGTTTTAGACTTCCCAGAATGAGAAGGCTTTCGTGTTTCTTTTCTCTCTGAGATGCTTTCTGCAGGGAGACATAGCTAAGTGTGACCTGACTTTAGTGCATGTATGGCTCAGTCTAGTAATGATGTTCTACCCATTAATGGAAAACAGTTCTAGATTTCAGAAGTCATTCTAAAGGTGGCCATACACGGGCCGATAAAAGCTGCCGACAGACCGTGTCGGCAGCTTATTGGCCCGTGTATGGGGCCCCCCCGACGGGCTTCACCGATCGAGATCTGGCCGAAAGTCGGCCAGATCTCGATCGGATGGGACAGAAAATCCCGTCGGATCGCGGCCGCATCTATTCGTTGATGCGGTCCCGCGATCCGACCGCCCGTTAAGGCCTCGTTAGGATCCGATCGTCGGGCCCTAGGGCCCACGATCGGATCGGCCCGATATTGCCCACCTCAAGGTGGGCATATCGGAGGGAGATCCGCTCGTTTGGCGACATCGCCAAACGAGCGGATCTATCAGTGTATGGCCACCTTAAGAAATGTGGCAAACAGGAACGGTTTAGTTGTTGGAAATTCTTTATGGGTCACACAGAGCTCAAGCTTATGGCAAGGAGCAATAATAAATGTGCTTCAAGCTGTGTAAATTATAGCTTTGAGCTCTCAGATGGCTATGACAATACAGTAACTTCCGTGCAAAGAAAAGTCAGCTATAAGTAACTGTTGACCAAGAGGGAATTAAGAAGGTAGCAAAAAAGCAGAAGGTGGCACAGAATTCGGAAAATCCCAAGAGCAAACCGTTACCAACAAATCTGTACATCAGAGATGGGCCACCATTGGGCTGCTGCAGAACTGAAAACTGCAACAACAAGGTTTCCAAATCCATGATGTAGAATAAGTACAGGAAAAAAACCGTAGAGAAGTCACATGCATTTCATAATTCTTTAGAACGTTTATCAGAAACAACATTTTTGATATCTGTGAATAAAGCAATGTTCTCTTTGTACTCTATACATTCTGTCCAGGCAGAAAACGCAGCTAATTACATTTTTAATCTGACGGGGCATCTGACGTTCCAGAAACCTGCCTGGGCTTCAAATCTACTGCATAATTCAAATGCATGAAAATGTTTAAATATGCATGAATTTGCATAAGAAATAAAGGTACCTAAGCTACAGACTCCATTATTAAATATATATATGTAATTACGTACATTACCCAGTACTTTCTAATTATGCCAAAACAGATACAATGAAAATTCACTGGGAAGGAAATGTACATAGGCCAAACAGGACAAACAATCCCTGTGTTGTTTAAAGGGTAAGGCATTTTTCAGTAGCAGTCTGCACAAAATGTCCCTGTCTAAATATATTGATAATGGGTTGAGTGCAGAGGACTCTTGTAGTTGACTATATGTATTTTGTGGTCACAGCCTCATTGCACCCCCGCCTAATGGTTTTAAAAAATAGTGGTGAGCACAACTTTCCTTTGTTTGTTATAGTTATACAGGAGCAGTGACCATCCCCATGTTGTAGCTCCCACCCTTCCCAGCTATAGTCAGGTGATCCCACTGGTGTCTAATAAAAGGGCAGCCAAGTTTGGGAGTTTTACTTTGAAAGCAGCAAGTAAGTTGCAGGTAAAACTTAGTCCCTTTGTAAAATGTATAATGAAGCAATAGAATTCTTAATGAATCAGATGAAAATTAAGCGTAGGACTGGCCAGATATGGGATGACTTTGACGTAGTTGGCCAGCTTAAATATATTGCAATATATGGACAAACAATCCCTGTTTTGTTTAAAGGGTAAGGCATTTTTCAGTAGCAGTATGCACAAAATGTCTCTGTCTTAAATATATTGATAATGGGTTGAGTGCAGAGGACTCATATATAAAAGAGTATATAGTATATAGTAACAAAAAGAGTCCGCACACACAGCTACATGAGCCTTCCTGAGGACGGCTCATGTAGCTGAGCTGAAACGTTGAATAAACGACCACTTTTTTTCTTCACATAAGACCCGTGTGTGCGGACTCTTTTTGTTACTTTATCGATACTGATGTTGCAGTTCCAGCATTTAGGCTTCGTTTTTGTGTTCTGGGTGCACCGAAAATGCACAGTATATATGTGTGTGTGTGTATATGTATATATACACCTTTATATGCAGCACTGATACTGAAACATAAGAGATAAAAGGGGAAAACATTACATTAAAAAGGGATTATGCATAAATTTATATACTGTAAGACAAAAGGCCCCCATACACCGGCCGATAAAAGCTGCCGACAGACCGTGTCGACAGCTTATTGGCCCATGTGTGGAGCTATCCGGCAGGCTTCCCCCATCGATATCTGGCCGAAAGTCAGACTCATCTCAATCGGACAAGTTATAAAATCCCGTTGGATCGCAGCCGCATCTATGCAAGAACGTGATCCGATCACACGTATCGGATCCATTATGATCCGATTGTTGGGCCCTAAAGCCCACAATTGGATCAACCCGATATCACCCACTTCAATGTGGGCATGAGATCCGCTCGTTTGGCAACATCGGCAAACGAGCTGATCTCTACGTCTATGGCCACCTTAATACCAAGGAAATAGAGAGCTAATAACCTATAGACCATGAATTCCTTTTAGATTTCTAGCCACATTTCCTATTTATCTACCCCCCTCCCCCCACTGTTGCCATTCCGTAGTTGTTTGGTTACAATTCTTATTCAGATGAAGGGTTGCCACCTTTCAATACATTTTCCACCGGCCAATGGAGGGAGTGAGAAAAGGGATGGGTTGTGACTTCAAAGAGGCAGAGCCACTGCACGTGATTGGCCAGAAGCCGGCAAAAAAGGTGAGTTTTGACCAGACTGGGGGCAGGCCATGGGCTTTGTGTATTACAAATTTACCGGCAAATTTGTAATACCGGCCCCGTCAGGTGTTTTACCGGCTACACCAGTAAAATACCGGCCGGGTGGCAACCTTATTCAGATGTCTCAAGGTTGGACCCAGGTTTCCTAAGAGCAGGAAGTCCATTATGGCCAATAAATCTTGATGAACTCCCTGATATTTTTTGAAGGACACCTACCAGCCCATTTCTAGGAAATAATGAAGTTCACAGCATAAATGCTACCTGCTGATTGGTTGCTATGGGCTACAACAATTATTGCATCTCTATATGTTAGCACAGCCAACTGCATACTCAAACAGGGACAGCAACAAAATGTATGACAATACCACTATGTAAAGATAAGTTAATACATCGTATTACTTTTTAAACGGTCCATTAAAAAGTGATCAATGTCACTACAAAAAAACCCAAAATGAATCTGCCTTTGTATGCAGCTATTTAGCAGTTATTTAGCAAGAATACTGTGCTAACGAACATTTTGCTGCTGGGTTTTTATTTGAAGCCATTATGTTAAATGTCAAGCAAAATAGCAGCAGGCAGTCAAATCAAAGCAACATTAACCAGCCTCTTGCAACAAGGCACAGCACATTACCATTTTAGAGCACACGGTAAGGCAGAACTTTGTCATGTTTCATTAAATATTTACTATACAGTGGGTTATAATGCAGCTGTGCGTGTGTATAAAACAGGTTTCAATCCCACCGGATTGGATGTATTAACTAGCACTGCAAAGGGCACACTGAATATACTTACCTAAACCAATGTGTTTTTGTTCCAGAAGTCTAGCGGTTCTCAAGTGACTATTGTTATCTGAAAGTACCTAGAAGTAAAGATAGAGTGTTCAGAAAGACTACAGAAAGTGCAGAGGATTCTGTGAACCCTGACACAGCAATCTGTCCCAGACATTCACTGTTAATAGGATGCACAATGCAGGTTAGTGGGAGAGGTTCCAAGAGACAGAAGCATGCAAACGTCCTCTTTGGAAAGCACTCGACAGATGGAATCCTGTGATAATGGCCGGTGCAAAGCAAGCATTTGGAACAGTAATGGCACATGGGCAAAAAGCAATCAAACAGGTTGTATTTCGGAAACCATAGCCATACTCTTAAACTGCTCCTGTCTGGAAGGAAAATACAAAAGCTGGAAAAATGTCACAACACAGTCACTGTACGGCATGCACGAGCCCCGAGATAGGAACCCGACGATGCTTGCACCTCGTACCCAATGTATAACTGCACCTTTTCCTGTCATTTAGTTTCAGATATGTGGTCTGGCAATGGGAAATCCTGAAACCTTGAGAAGGTAAAAGGAATCAAGAACAGAACCTCTTCCATCATCTTATGTAAACTCCAGAGCTATACAAGTAAAAAGGAGAATGAAGTGGGCCCAATAAAATACATTTACGTGCTTTTAATATGCTGCCTAGCTACACTTTCTTTGGAAAAACAGAAGCTAGATTGTTAGATCCTCTAGGTCTAGGGCTAAGCACAGGTATATAGAAAGCAAAAATTGGAAAGAGGGTATTTCATCTGGGATTTCCCTCTCTTTTTACTCTTCTTGAGCACAACCAAACTGCCTGACTTAAAGGAGAAACAAATCCTTAATAAAAAAAAAAAAACCACTACCCTACATAGACCCCTCTCTCCTAGGGCAAATGCCCTTAAATCTTTACTTACCCCTCTGTGCAGATTCTGTCCAGCGGAGTTAACAGGCGCATTTACCTGGGTTGGATGGGGGTCTATGTAGGGTAGGGGAGTAGGGTTTTTTTTTTTATAAAGGGTTTGTTTCTCCTTTAAGCTGGCAATGCAAGTAAATATCTGTTTGCTTGGCAAGGCTACCAAACAAGTGAATCTTTCACCAGTATGTCCACCCTGTGATGGGCAAGATTTGGATGATTCGATCAGTGGCCGCTATGCAGCACACAGATGTGGGCCTCAATCCAATGGGAAAATCTAAGACACACAGCTGACTTCTGGCCAGATATTCGAGAGAACCAACATCTTATGACCAGCAACAACCCTAGAGCCAGCAACACTAAGGGTTGGGGCAGACACGCAGATTCAGGGAAATTTAGTCGCTTGGCGACTAATCGCCTCTTCTGTGGGGTGACAATCTCCCCGAACTGCCTTCCATCTGCTTGAATTCCATCTGCTTGAAGTTTCCTCGTGAGGCAACTTTGGAAATCCAAGTGCCGCGAGTGCATTAGCGCAGGCGGTAGGCAGACGGAAGGCAGTTCGGGGAGATTGTCGCCCCGCAGAAGAGGTGATTAGTCGCCAGGCGACTAAATGTCCCCGAATCTGCCTGTCTGCCCCAACCCTAAACAATTAGAGGAGATTGTAGTTGCACTACTAACAGTCTATATAAACAGTGTTGCAATGAGGCAGCATGGGCCAACCAAAGAAACAGATAGCACGTAAGCGGCTTAATTTATTTATTAAATAGCTGGCCTACACAACGTTGCCTTTCAGCTGTCCCATCTCCCTTCTTTGTTTTGTTTCCAACCTTCTTTAAAGAAGAAGTGAAGTTTAAATCACTCATGGGGGTGCCAAATGTTAGGCACTGCAGAATAACACTGCCAAAAAAAAAAAAAAAAAAAAAGAAAGCCTTTGTATTTTTGCATGCTAGGTATAAATAGTTGGGACCACCATTTGGGGTTTAATAAACTTAAACATGTTTTTCAATACATATTAACTTGTGCAGATACTAAATTACTGATGAAACAGGTGACCAGGGAATGTGCATTTATCAGTTCTCAGTGTAAATGTGTTAGTTACTGTGTCACTATATTATATAAAACTGGACTCATTTATTTTTATTATTAACGTGTATTTATATAGAATTTCTAATCAGTCTCTTAACATGGGTCTTTTAGAAGGGGTCCTCCACACAAAAATGAAATTTTGTGCATAGTGAAAGAAAATTAGAATTTAAGCAGCTTTCCAATATACATTCCAGGATAGTAAGTAGTAGGGTAGAAATGTTGTAAATCATTTTATTTGTACATGTAACTACTGCACTCCTGGAAACGATTCCAGAGAAAAATGTTACACGCCAGCTGATTAAAGCTAAGGGCACACTAAGGGGCATATTTATTAAGGGTCGAATTTCGAATTTGAAAAACGTCAAAATTCGAATTCAAAAAGACTAACCGAAATTAAGTTGGTTTTTTTTTTGGCCGAATAGGTCTGCTTTCGATCGAATAGGTCAGTATTTGCCCGAATTCAAAACGAAGTAAATCGAAGTAATAGCGCATTCCAATTGAAGTTTTTCCCAAAAACACTTCTATTTTTCAAAGTCCAGGTGGAGGAAAGCTCATCTGTATGGAGCTACATGGATCAGATATGAAAACGGAAACATATGCATTCGTGTTTTCACTCAGATATCCACTCCGTGTAGCACTACACATAATCTGCTTTTCTCCACCTTGCCTGCAGAGGAAAACAGACAATCCTCTGTGTGCCCTTGCACTAAAAGATATAGGAGGACTGTTTTGCTCTCAAGTAGAATTATTTTTAAAACTTGGAATTATTAGCTTATAGGGGCGGTTCAAGTTAACTTTTAGTATATTATAAAATTGGTAATTGGTAATTCTAAGCAATTTTTCAATTGGTCTTCATTATTTTTTTTTATTTGCCTTCTTCTGACTCTTTCCAGCTTTCAAATGGGAGTCACGGACCCCATCTAAAAACAAATTCTTTTTTTAAGAAAGCAAATTTATTGTTATTGCTCTTTCTATTCAGGCCCTATCAGCGCATGGCTGCTCAGGAAATTTGGACCTCAGCAATCAGATTGCTGAAATTGCAAACTCGAGAGCTGCTGAAAAAAAAGCTGAATAACTAAAAAAAAAACAAAATAATAAAAAATGAAAACCAATTGTCTCAGAATATTGCTCTCTACATCCTACTAAAAGTTAATTCGAAGGTGAACAACCCGTTTAAAATTGGCTCTATGGGAGATGGCCTTTTGGTAATTTGGAACTTTCTGAATAACTCATTTCCAAATAAGGTATCCCATTCATGTACCATTTCCAATTTTTTTTTGTTTTGTTACACCAAAAATGAATGCATTTTTGCATTTATTGCATTCAATGCATTTCAATGCATTATCCTGCAGCGTCTTCTCTCCGAAACAATGTTAATATTTAGAGCTGATTAGCAATTACTTCTCATGTGCATTGCAGTCTGGATCAGCAGCCCTGCTTCTGCTTCTTTTATTGATGGGCTGCAGGAAGAGGTTTGTACAGTTTCATCTAACTTACTATCCCAATAAGTTTTGGATCATTTAGTAATGTAAAAATTACTAAATGACTTAAATTAATGTTATATAAAACTGTATACAACTGGGAACAAGGAGAGGGTCAACTAAGAATAGGAAGATATGGAGATACCCAACTGCTAGTCAAGTCTTTTTTTGAGCTTTAGCTTTTTGAGCTCTAAAAATAGAGTTTAACATGAGTATGCAGTCAAACCAATAGAACCAAACCAATCTATTCCATGATGTAACTGCACTCACAGGCACAGTGCCAAACTGTGTACAGATAAATGGAGCAGATTTCCCCATGGAAATACAAGAGAAAGCATTTCACACCAAAATCTGCTGCGTGTGACATCATGTGTCGAGTGCAGTTACATCATGGACTGGATGGGATCCAATTGGCTTTCATGTGTGGCAGTAGGCTAAAATAAAGTATATAAAACATTACAATGAATATCAGTGTTACAAGAAAACCGTTTAATTTTCACTTGAACTGCTGCATCAGACAAGCCTATTAGATAAGTTCAATGGAAGAAGTACTGTTATTACGCATATACATTAGGTACAGGTTAACAGAAAGAATGATTAGTATTGAGTTCAGTCCCTGCATGGTTAACAGCAAGCCACTGGAAAGAGTCTCTTTTGTGGGGAAAAAAACGAAGAAAGCCACCAATTAAATTATACCCCCCATCTGTTTAACAGCATCAAGATAACTGCATGGTGTTTATATGTCGTGTCTGGAAACACAGTGATGCCAAATGTATTGATGCTGTTTTAGTCTTAAAGGACAGCTAAGCTTGGTTTTAATATATTCTAATGAAAGGAAAGTACTGGATTAGCGTTTGAAATATAGCAAAGAGCTGCATTAAAAGTTAAAACATTTATAAGGGATCATTATTAACCATTGGTGTGTGGGAAAGGACCCATACCCACTGAAACACAGCGCCTTTCAGTCTTTCCACCGCAAAAATGGTTAAGTAGAAGCAGAAGTGAGCGACAGGGGGTAGTAGCCATCTGTACTGAGATTCATACAAAAGATTAGATGTCCTTTAAGTCTTTTGTTGGTCAGTTTGTGTAATAAAAAAATAGTTTAGTGAAGTAAAACTTAAAAACCTGTTGCCATGAGCCAAAAATACTGGATGTGAAAGCCAATGATTTAGGGGACACAGGGGAAGAAGTGATTTGATCCCCTGATCTGCGTCTTCGACGCCCAGAACCCACAGCACCGGTGTAATGCATCCAGGTACCAATACACTCTGGGCTAGACACACTCAGGGGGCTCCCTTCCTAGAAGTGAGAAAGGGGGGCAAAAAAAAAACAGCAAAGCATGCAAAGTTAGAAACAAAGCCAATGACAAGGAAAAATAAAAACCTTTCTTGTAATCCCCCAAATGGAATAATACTTTATAGCCTTTAATATGTGGCAAGTTAAATAGCAAAGAGCTAGTAGTTAGATATTTTTATTAAGTTTTCAGTTCTCTATCTGTATTAGAAGCTTTTATTATGCAGGGATTATGAAATAGAAGCCTACCTCTAAATCACACTGTAGTTCTATCAGAACTAGAAGACTGCACACATATCTGGTGTTACCGTGGCAGCAAGTTCTTGTACAAAATGGTGTGACAGTGTGGTGCCATGTTTGGCTTCAACAGGCTTTAAAGGCTATTTCAAATGAACTCCTTAGTTTTAACACATTGCAAATTATGTTTATGGTTTTGCTAAACTCATTGTCCTATAACTATGGAAGCACCAAATTTGCCTGAAAACATTTACCCCCATATGTAAAAAAAGGCACTACGTTTGCCCAGGAGCAAGATTCGGGGAGATTTAGTCGCCCAGCGACTAATCGACTCTTCTTCGGGCGACTAATCCCCCGAAAAGCCTTCCCACCGGCTAGAATCTAAATTGCTGGCGGGATGGCACTCTGAGTGTTTCATTGTCCGAAGTCGCCTGAAGAGGAAACTTCTGGCAACTTCAGAAAACGAATCGCTCCGAGTGCTATCCTGCCGGCGATTTAGATTCTAGCCGGCAGGAAGGCTTTTTGGGAAGATTATTTTGAATAACAGGATATGAAGCACACCATCCTCAGGCTTTGCCTTTAAAACATTTTATTCCAGTGTGAATTCCGCTGTAATAAAATGTTTTAAAGGCAAAGCCTCAGGATGGTGTGCTTCATTTCCTATTATTCAAGATAAGGAATTTGGCTGACTTGGAGGCAGCTTGGGAGTGGATGCACCCTGAAACAGTAAGTGGTGTGCTAAAGAAAAAATAGTTTTTTGGACTTTTCGGGAAGAAGAGGTTATTTGTCACCGGGTGAATCTCCCCGAATCTTCCCGTGTGTCTCTGCCCTTACATAACCCCCCTTAGCCTATTACCGAACTGAATGTAAACCCAAACTGAAATCGTTAAAATCCGTTCATCTTTGAACAAATGGTTGCTGTGGTTAGTCACATGACAGGATTCGCCTAAACCTAATGCTGGATATGGTTTATCCCTAAATTCACAAGTTTTTGGTCACCCAGAAGCCAATGCCACAAGGGGAAACAAATAAGCATTAATTACATAAAAAAAGGATTATGCAATTGGCCTGCAATATGATTTGAAAAGGGCATGACCAGACAGCAATAAAAATAATTAAAAAGAAATATATATCTCTAACCTATCAATCAATTTCTGGGTGTCAGAGTCACTTGCCATAGCAACCAGAGAGTTTGTTCTGGATCAAGGGGACAGTAATATTCTATTCTATTATAGGCCTTGTTCGTATTACAACTTTTGGTGCAACTGCAATGCCTTTCAATTGTTGCTTCACCTGTACTGATCACATGTACATCTATCTATACATTGTGACATCTAATTGCACAGTATTGTAAATGTAAGTATAGTAAATTGAATCCAAATCTCTGAAATCAGTTGCAGCATTCTGCTGTGAGACAACCATATCCCCAACCATATCCACATAAATAAGAAGTTCATCTATACATTGCAACTAGGATGACAATAGAATTCAGTATTTTATTTTTTTTAATTCAAACAAAAATTGCATCTATTTCCATGGAATTGTGCAAGGGAATCAGATGAAAGTATGCAGTATAAACAACTGTTGTAAACTAACTCCCCAGCAATACCTGAATATCTGTGCACTTGTCTAGCTTGATACTGAAAAAGAATTCACAACGCTTAGATTTTTGACACTCACTTATGCTTACAAAGTAAAATGTTAGCTTCTAATACTGCACAAGTATGGATCGAACAAAATATTTCAGGAAAAATCTCAGGAAAGCAATCCTTTCAAACATAGTAAAGGCTGGTGATGAATACCGAGTAATGAGAGACTATTTAAAGTGGATATGTAGATAGCAAGCAAGAGCAAGTACTTACCTCCACTGAGCCTATCTTCCTGGATCGGGGTAATGGAGACTTCCTATGTATATGAATAGGATCAGAAACCATAGGCTTAAACATAACCATTGCTCGGTCTGGTTCATCTCTTCGGCACACACCCAAATCCTCATCGCTGTCGTTAGCATGAGTGTGCTTCTTGGAGCTTTCATTCTAATAAGAGAGAAAAGTAAAACTACATGTCCTTTAATTGTGCCAACTACTGCTAATGAATGATAAAACAAAATTGTTTGTCAAGGTAAGTAGCAGTCTATGTTATGGTAGACGGTTAACTCTATCTTGTTCTGAATACTTATGAACACGAAAAAAAAAGAAAGTTATGTACTTTCAAGGGTACAATGCAGCCATACACATTTGAGAATTTTAGGGCCTATAACGGTCAGTACCAGCAGTAACAAGGGGTTGCCATTATATTCATTGTACAGGCAGTTTTGCATGGCGGTCGTTGCCTTTGGCGGAGAAACTGCTAGGAGAGAAACTTGCCTTATGTTATAATAAACTATACGGTGTATTTTTTATGTAGGGAAATTAACAAAAAATTGGATAAGCAAACCTCTTGGGAAGCAGGCCTATACCCAAAGCCAGAAGGCAAATTTTTATCTTCTTCACAGCCTTTCGCTCCTGGACTGAAGTGCAGTTCAACATGAAATCTTTCTTCTGATGAAACAT